>JAKCPI010001563.1:600000-815773 GCA_023213315.1 Euborellia annulipes | reverse complement strand
AAGAAAAGACCTAAAGAAGAGAGACAAAAATGTTTTTTGAAAAGGGGTCTGAGAGTCCTCGGCTCAGATAAAGAGCTTTCAGAAAGCGAAAATGATTCATCACGGAAAAACAGAGCCTGGACTGTTCTATCCATCTCGAAATGCGTAGAGATAAGCCCAGGATAGCAACGAGAATGCTGTCAACTATAAACCCGGGTGGGAGGAACGGAGGGCGAGGGAATCATCAGGTACCCACGATCTCGGTCACGCAATCCAATGTTCAATGTTTGTGCAGATCAAAAGAGTGTCCAATAATGCCGGCTCATTATTTAAATAAGCATATGATCAACTCAACAATGTCCCAATGAATAATATGCTGATTTTAGATTTTCTAATATAAATATAAATTTATTAAGAAATTCACCTACAAATAATTTACATTCATTTGCCTCTTATATTATTAGTAATAGAATGAAAATATATTAATAAAAATGGCTGTGGCTGCCCACAGTTTAGAAGATCTGAGACGAGAGGAAGTCGCCAAAAGGGAACTCTAGCGAATAAAATCCAGATTTTCGGCTTTATATTTAGATAATCGTCGCTTCTTATGAGCTAAAATGAGCATAAATCTATCAAAATAGAATACAACAACAAAAAATACAATATAATAATATTATTTATTTTTTTTGTTTTTTTTTTCAGATCATCATGTAATGTCAAATGGACAAAACGTAACTCAACAGCGGAAACCAACTGCCGGTATGGACCATCTTGAGGCCTGTTAATATTCCAGTATACAAATTTTGCTTCTCTCATTAGTCAAATCTTTATCAACAATAAAATTTTTTGATTTTTTAATTACCTAAGAAATTTTCTCAAACAAATAGCCTACTCAAAAAAAAACAAGAAAAATCGAAATTCTTATATTTTGCTAACAGGGGAATATAAAATTTTAACTAGGATATTTCGGCCACATTTTACTCATGCGCAAATTTGAAAAATATAACTGTCCTATTTAATTACAATTGATAATATATTTCCCTAATTTTTAATTAAATATTTTATCTGCCCTTTTTCCATTTAAAATAAAGATATTTTTGTTTGTTAATTGTATTTTCTTCCCCACCATTCTTACCCTCAATTGGGGCCCACAAGTCTGTTATTGTAACGTAGTCGTGCCTTCATTTAACTTTATAAAGCAGTGATTCGGGTAAAAATGTGACTTTTTTCCTATTTAATTTCTCCCCCGGGTTTGTCTTCTTTGAGGCCAGATGAGACATCTGGGGGACAGAAACCCTTCTGCGGAAGAAGGGCGCCCTTCGAGGGCGCGCACCCCCTTTCTTAAGGCTGCTTAATTACGACTCCCTTCCCTTGAATTTGATATTCCAATTATATTATTTATTCAATCAAAAAATGACGAGAGGCATATGCTACACTTGAAACCATATGACTTTCTCCCACGATCAAATTAAATTATTTAGGTTATATCTTAATGCGGTGAATTAATTATAATAAGATAAAAAAATTATGTCTATAAGATAAAAATTTGTTATCAAATCATAGACTTAACTAGTTTATTGAATATTTAGGAAAATCTCTATTTATTGTTTATGAATAAATGGTCTTCCCAAAATTAGATTATTTTGGTAACTCGACTTGATAGTACTGTGGTGTTTCTGACGTCACATTGATCAGGCATTCAGAGAACATTCATATTACGAGTAGAATTCGGATTTTGCATGTTTTGTCCTAAAATGCTATCCTTCTCATTTTCCAAATTTAGGGCTTTTTGGGTCTCAGGCAGTGAATATTTTAGCGGTTTTTATCTCGTAGATGTTGATAAATATGGAAATAAACGAAGAAAATTGACGCGAAAGATAAGTTAGGCCCCAGGTTCCCAAAATTTCTTGATCTACCTCGCTTTGTTATCAAATACAAGATATGGACTATGCAGTCTCTTTAGATACAAATTTTGCCGATTTTTAGTGCATATCGATCCGAACTCTAATGGTGACGTAAATTTATCATTTAAATGTCCTCCCTATGATTTGTCTTTTAATTTTTATTATATGCTATTTGTAAATAAATTTAGTTGTAGCAGAGTTTTTTTTAGCATTTTTCTTTCGCCCCCACTCCTTTTTTTATATCGATTTGCGGATTTGTGCCTCGAGGTTTTTCCAATAATTTTTATTTGAGCATTTATTTTTCTCTTCAAACTCTCTCAGCATTGTGTAGCTCGAATTCATTTTTCATGTCCTTACCTTTTAAATACTTCCCTTTCTTCGTGAGGCAACACAACTTTTACTTTCAGTTGATCAAGTCATAAGATTTCAAAAATCTGGTGTGGCTGGCGCACAGCATACAACTTTCTCTTACCCTTCCGCAAGAGAAAATTGTGCACTGTACTTGTCACACTAGATTTTTTTGTCGAGATATATTTAGCTGCCCTTAGCACCTAAGTTCCAAACTTGACCACGTGAATCATAGAATGCTTCTACATCAGTAAAGTGTATTTCAAACAATTTCCAGAGAAAATTTCACCGGTATACTTTTTAAAGAGCATCTAAAAATAATTGATTTTTGAATTTTAATCAAAATCTTTAGAGCCGATTTTGAGAAAATCAAAAACTCAGTCGATTGAACATTTTTCAAGAATGTTTAAACTTATGTATTTATGTATTTAAAGCAATCGTGCTGATGTGTATTGAATTACGAGGTGGCTATGTTGAAAAATAAAAAAAAATTCTCTAAAATCTTGTGTTTTGTTTGTCAGGCAGAGAACTTTTCGAACCCCCTCGTATTTTTGGCATGATGTCTTCGTGCCCCACAGTTTGAAAAACACTCAATTATCTTTTCATTTATTTGTCTTTTTCTTCATCTGGGGCTTTTAGGTTCATCAATTGAGAGGCAATATAATTTAAGTAATTTATGTATAATAAATCGAATCATTGACCCTTTGATCATAGGGCAAGAACATCCGCTCTAAGGGTCAGTGCTCTTGTCTGTTTGTGATTTGTTAATTTTCATTTAATAATCTAAAATCTTTTTTCCTTTTTTTGCAATATTTATTTTTCAATTTTAAGTTTTTAATTTTTGCAATTTTTCCATATTTTATGCTCATTTGGTTTTGTTTGTGTAATTTTCTTTTGTTTTGGATTCTCTTTAAAGACCTTTAATAGAATAAAAAAGAAATGATTGCTTTTGCGAAATTTTTAGTAACACAGTAAATGAATAAATAAAAAAAGATTGTCTCGGTGATAGAAGGCGTGCGTTGCATTGTCGCCTCATATCCTAGTCCTAGTATAAAGACAGAGGCGCAATTTCGAAGAACGTATGGTGTGCGGATTAAAGCCTTTCCCTTTTCCTCAAACCGAACACGAGAATTACAAGATTGCTTAGGGAGAAGAAAGGACCAGCTGGACAGCCCTCGGTCGGCTTAAGGGCTCAGCCTTAAGGATCCCTTTACTTCCTTTAGAAACATGCTCCCCGTTCCCCAGAGGGATTCCCTTTTGCTCTTAAGTACAACAACCTTCTGCTTTAAGTGAGAAATCATTAAGCAAACACACAAATAGAGTTAGTCATATCAACTTGCTATTAAGCCGTAATTTTACATAGGAAGGGGTTGAATTCCCATTTGAAGCTATTTTATATTTAATTATTTGTGCCTTCTAATATTTCTTACCTAAGATAAATGAAATATAGAAATTAGTAAGTTAACGTCCTCTTCTAAATTAGCCTCTATGACAGTGATTTTTTTTTTTTTTTTTTTTGGAATGGGTGCATAAGGTCCGAAGACCTATAATGACCAATAGTCACATGCAGCCAGGAAGAAAATAAAAACAAAAGGAGAAGCATAAAGGGGAAACTCAACTGCGGGAACTGAAAAGATGCCTGTTGAGGTTCGACTTGAAAGTCTGAAGATTGTAGGTTTTGAGGAAGATAGACGCAGGGAGCTTGTTCCAATCACGGGAGGTCATGGGGACAAAGGAAGAATGAAATTTATTTGTTCTGTTAGTCGTGATCTGAACAGCATAGGGATGCTGGGAAGATGCCTCTCTTGTGTTCCGTGAATATGTTGCATTGGGTGGGATAATTGATTTTAATTCGGCAGAGCATTGACCATGGTAATACCTGTAGAAGAGAGATAGTGCAGACACTCTTCTTCTATGATCTAGTGACTGTAGGGATGCAGTAAGGGTAGAATCACCTATCAGTCTAATTGCACGCCTCTGTATGGCTTCCAAGGAGGAGAGAGCGTCTTTCGACGCCCCTCGCCAAAGGTGGGAACAATATTCAAGACACGGCCGAATTTGGGCTTTATAGAGGATTAGGAGTTGTTGGGAGGAAAAGTAACGCTTCGTTTTGAATAGGAAACCCAATTTCCTTGCGGTATATTTTGAGATTACTAGCAAATAAAAATACATTTTGAGCGACCTTTAAAAATTAACCCTTTGCACTCGTATGTCGCCATAAAGGCGACATTATATATTGCCAATATTTTACCTTTGCAGTAGGCGACATCCTAATTTTTTTGTAGTCAAATTAAAGCCAAATAATATCATAATATTCATTAAAAACCGTTTGGGACCCGAACCCGCGACCCTTGGAATACAAGGCTAACATCCTAGGGGGTATGGAAAAATTTTTGAAATTTGTGAAAAATTTATAATTTTTTTGTTTAGTTTTAAAACATTAAATAAAACTTTTGAATTTTTGTTGTCCAATGGGGGGGGGGCCTCTGCCCCCCCCCTGGGACCGCTAGTGTTTATTATTAAATAATAAGTTTTCCTTTGATAGAATTAAGCAATAAAACTCCTTTATTTTAAAAATTACAAACATAACCTCTTTTTACTAATGATAATAAAAATCATTCGAAATAGATGGTCAAGGGTTATTTTATTTTAGATGGTTTGTTCGTTAAGGGAGTTTCCATTCCCCACTCTTTTCTAATAAATACCTTTTTTTCGACGATATTTATCCCAATGTGGGTCATAGCAAGTAATAGTCATTGGTAACGACCCTTCTTCGCGTAATCGTTACTCCAAATTGGTCCTATCGTTTGCATTCTGTTTGCCTGTTCCAGACCAGTCCCCTCCACTCTCTATCTCTCCCCCTTCCCTCCCCCCAATACCATAACAGGGGACCATAACCCCAGACAAAAACACCGACTACAATTCGCTATTCACTTTTAATCTGTGTGAACAAAAAAGGGCGAGATGGGTAGGTTGGGAGTACCCCCTAAAGAGGAACCAATTCACCCCCCCCATCCCCAAAGCTGCTATTATCTCACTGACTGGTCCCCCTCTAAGACATTCATTAACCACAAATTATTTTTAACTTTTATTTTCTTTACTGCATTGCGGGACATTCATTTGCTATTAAAAATTATTGGATCCAATAAAATCTATCTGAAAAACGGAATCGAATAAAAATTCACAATCAATTAAATATAAATAGTATTAGACTATAAATTAGCGAATGATTTTAAATATATTACATTTCCAAGTCAAATGCAACCATTTTTGAATAAAATTCTCTTTTTTGAATATGTTGGTCTCTAAAAGTTCAAACATGATGAAATTTTGAATTTAAGATCTCTGTAGAATAAAAAAAGACTATGATTAGCCCATTAAACTAAACATGTCATTATGTTTGGACTTTTGGTGGACAAGATTTTCAAAAAAGAGAAATTAAAAAAAAAATGGTTGTATGACTTGAAAAATGTTTAATTTGATTTGGAAATGCTACAAACATTAATAATTTAATTTGTTGAGTGTGGAAGTGGCTGTGATTAATATCTTAAAAGAATGGAAGGAGGTAGCAGCCAGGAAGGAGTGTCTCCAAAACAATGAAACTCCCAGATATTCGCGACGTTTCGGTCCAAATTTATTTGACCATCATCAGGCTACAATAGATTTTTATTCATAATTAACATCATTAACAATTAAAACATTAACAACCATTGTAATGTTTTAATTGTTAATGATGTTAATTATGAATAAAAATCTATTGTAGCCTGATTGCCTGATGATGGTCAAATAAATTTGGACCGAAACGTCGCGAATATCTGGGAGTTTCATTGTTTTCGAGACACTCCTTCCTGGCTGCTACCTCCTTCCATTCTTTTAAGAAATTAATAATTTAAGATAGTTCACAATTTATTATAGGAAATCATTTATTTTTAATTATAGAAATGTGCAGATAGGGAAAATTTTATTTCAATACTAACCCCTTCTCATTTCCCATATAATAAACCTTAGGCCGGCGTACACGTTGCTGTTTGCCTGTAGCCTATGCTGTAAACTAAACTGTTCACCTGCACAGGCTAGAAAAAGGTCAGTCTTCTCTGGTCTATTGGTATCAAAAGGGGGAGGACCCAACAAGTTTTAAAAAAATTATAATTAGAACCCCAATGATATATTTTTGGTAATTATTTACTTTCAAAAGATTATATTCTTTGAATGCTGTGAAGCGTTGTGCTTTCTTAAAATCTGTCAAAATAATGCACTTGTCAAATAAACAAACAAAATAAACAATCGATTAAATGATCAGCTTTCCCATATATAGTTGCTATTGATCTCGTGTATTCTCAGAATAAATAAAATATCGATGTTATCGGCATCGAGTTACTTCTTTTTAAATAAAATACTCTGTAAATATTTGAAAAGGAAAAAAAATTGTCTTATATTGGATAATATTAATCCGAAAAATATAAACATCTCACATCCGGGAAAATATATATTTTCTACTTTCTTTTATTTCTTTTATATTAAGTCAGATACGCAGGTTCCATACTCGAAATGGTCAAGTGAATTGATGTCCAGGATCTTTAATATATCTTTAATATAACATTATTATAATGTTAAATTATATTAAAATTAAATATAAAATATGAGGATGGGTCAACAAGTAACAGCAAACTGAATTTTATTCATATAACATTTTATAATATTTCATTTAAAAATCCCAAAAGTTGGTTATTTCTCGCACAGAAACAATCACCCTCCCTGTGAACATGATATTTCTCAATCCATTACACCATCTTCTTTAGAAAAAAAATCTTATTGCCTGTATTTTTAATCAAAAATGCACCGAAGTGTTGGCATGATTCGGAAACTTCAATTCCAGTCGTGATTCCATTTTCATGTTTTTGGACCCATGAATTTCACTTTGAGAGGAAGACGATCTAGAAATGTTGACGAGGTGAATTATAAGGTAATTATTTTTTTAAACATCCAAATTTAAGACCAAGTCAAATGAGATTATCTTATCTAAAGAAGAGAGACAAAGATTTATAATAATTTAATTGCAATTTAAATAAATAGAATTAATAAAAAGACATATTTTTACTTTCTCTTACCTATGTATATATGTAATATATATATAGAGAGAAAGTATTGGTTTCATGTCAAAAATTCGATGTCGAGATTTTGATGGATCTTCACGTTTTGAGGTCCCCTGAATCCAAAAAAGTGGTTTTCGGCCAAAAAGTACTAGTACTTTACTGATGTACTTTTTCAGTTTTTTTCGATTTTCTCAAAATTCGCTCTAACGATTTTGATTAAAATTCAAAAATCAATTATTTTTTAGATGCTCTTTCAAATGTATATTCTCGTTTTGCCCTCAAAATTGTTTGAAGCACACTTTACTCTTGTGCTTCATAGGAAAGATAGGAGAAATGGTTGCCATGGTAACCGAATTTAAATCTTTTTCTTTTTATTAGATTAAAAATCAATTATTATTTAAACGCCCATTTTTTTTTTCGGAGAAAACATATCTCTCTCTCTCACAAAACTATCTTCTCTCTTTCTACGCGTTTTAAATTTTTCTACCTTATCTTCGCATTTGGCCAATGTTAATTTCCTATAGGGATTTGTATGTTAATTTCGATTCAAAAGGGGGTCCCCTTTGGAACTTTTTACGCATTTAAAATTTTTTTTTCCAATTCTTATGAAATTTTGTATTTATTTACGAATCTATATTGTGTATAAAATGTCCAAATATGAGATTAAAATTTTGAAAAATAACCATAGTTTATTTGAAGCAGTCAACATTTAAAATGCAAGTTTGAAACTAAGGTGCTATGGGAAACTAAATATATCTCGACACAAAAAATCTGGTGTGACCAGCACAGTGCGCAACTTTCTCTTACCGAAGGGTAAGAGAAAGTTGTGTGCTGTGCGCCAGTCACACCAGATTTTTTATAAACCAATTTGAAAGTTAATCTCGATCGCTATTTTTTCCATAAATAAATTTGGTCATTATACAAATAAAATTTATACTTTTATTTTCACAATCAAAACCCAGAGTGCAACTAATTATATTTCAGATAATAATCAGTAATTGATACCAATACACGGAACAGGGATTAGGACGATCTGAAGGCTCTAACAATATTACCCTAATCCTATTCACAGAATAAGATCTCTGAATAACTTTTCTCTAACTTAAATTTTTTTAATTAAACATCTATTCATTTTTATAATAGGGAAAAGTCTGTATCAGATCAATATATATAAATGAATGCGTGTATGTTTAAGTAAAATCGTTTGAGGATTTGATTTAAATAAATAATTGTTTAAAAAAAAAATTGAAAAATTTTATTATTTTTTTTTATTTTAATAATTTTTATCTTCTCTTAGACGTCCGCTGCCCAGTTTCAATCAGCCCGCGGCCCTGGGGTTGGGAACCGCTGCTCTATATATATTAGCATATATAGAGGTAAGAGAAAGAAAAATCTATATTTATAATAGCGGAGTGTCCGTCTGTCCGCCTGTCACCAACTTGCCGTAATTTTGCCGTCTTATAGAGGACGTTATGGAGAGTCCTGGAAAAAGACTCGAGTCCGCAATTTCTCGAAAGGGCAGACGCAAAAAATTCTAGAATTTGCCAATTGGATAGCATTGAGTTGATTGTCTTGCCTTATGAAAAATTAAGGCCAATTAATTAAAATAGTTAAATAATTAAATCTCTTTAAGGAAAAATAATAAAAATTGTTACATATATAATTAAATTTTTATTTTTTTTTCTTTAGGGACTCGAATTGAATAAAGACAGAGAGCCTTGCAAGCAAATTTTGTTGCATAATTACAAGGCGCGACCGGCAAGTGCTGCCTCTAGTGTCCTTTCTATAAACCCTTTTGTTAAAATGAAATTAATCTAATTGAATCAAACAAATTTTATAAAATTAGCATAAATATCACGAAGGGGACAACCTAAAGGGGGAGGGGGAGGGGAGGGGGCCTAAAAGGCGTCCCCCCCTCCTCGAAAAAGCAAAAATTCAAATATAGTAATCTATAAGAGGCTTTGGAATTGCATTTGAATAGAAAGAGAGCGAAGGCAATGAGTGCGAGTGAGATGGAGAGAGTCGCTTAAAGATGCCGAGTCTCTGCTCTGGGTGCACATGAACCGGATTGCAAACAATGCGCGTGACGTCATCTTTTCTAAGAAACTATAAAGACAGAAATAAAAAAAGTAATAAAACATATTTGTTTTTTTTTTTTTTTATATTCATCAAATTAGAAGAAAAAAACAAATTAAATAATTTAAAAAAATGTATATAAAAAAATTATTTTAATAAAGGAAATAAATATATTCTAACTTTTGATTGATTATTGAGGTGGGATTTATTTATTTTTCTTCCTGAGACGGGTGTTAAAGTTAATTGTATTTTCAATTTATATTTCGGCCTCTAAGATCATTTGACTTTTGGGAAATTAAATAAAATGGCTTCCAGCAGGTGAGAGACTCAACACTCAGCGGGTCACCTATCCACGGTCCAGCAGTTCTTAGCCTTGCTTAACCCGAATTTTCTCGATTTTTTTCTGCCTTTTCCCAGAAGCTATTAAATTTAAAAAACGTTATTTTTTTTATACTCAACAAATTAAAAAAAACACTATCAAACAATTAAAAAAATTATTTTAAAAATTACCTACGATAACTAAAAATCTATTCAGTTTTTGAAAAAATGTCAAAGAATAAAAACTTTTTAAAATAGAGTAATTTATCACAATATGAAAAAAAAATTGAAAATTTCGAAATTTCTGAAAAAACTTATGAGGTAAAGTACTACTTCCAAGTGACGTATTTTCTCCAAAAGTTGATAGAAATCTATAATTTTAGTGTAAGGAGCATGCACCAAATTTCAGCCATCTAGCTGCTTTGGTTTTTAAGCAATCGTGTTCACACACACACACACACACACCCAAAAGTAATTCCAAAAGAATATACGAGGAAGTCTCGGGGAAGTCATTCCCTATATTTTTTACTTTCTCTTAACCTATATATGAAATATATATAGAGAGAAAGTATTGTGATCATTTTTAAATATATTATTCTTAGTTTTATAGTTTACCTTTCATTCTTGTCCCTGATTAAAACTTCAAAAAAAATAAATTTCTTTTTATTTAAAATATCTTAAACACTTGCTCTACTTATATATTCATGGATATAATAAATTATAATTTTACTTTTTCCCATAAATAATTTATATTTTTACTATTATATTTTTTTTTTTCTAAAAGCGGTAAAAAAAAATTTATATTTGCTATTAAATTTTTTCTCATTGCGTGTTTAACTTGCTAATATATTTCTAATCTCATAATTTCGTCAAAAAAAAAAAAAAAAAAAAAAAATTGCTAAAGAATTTTTCTTATAAATAACCCTGCACAAAGAAATCTAATATTTTTTTTCTTTTAATGAAATAAATGCAAAATAATCTGATAAGTCTTTATTAAGTCAAAGGGAGAAAGATATATAGATTTTCATTTTTTTAAAAGCATTCCCCATCAGGCATTAAATTAAAGAGGTGAATATATATACATAAATGAAAAAAAAGGAACTTAATTAGATTTCATAACGAGTATATCATCATTTAAGAGATCTTTTTCTTGAAAATTTAGATATTAATTAATCTATGAACACAATATTTTTTTAGATTCGAATAGATTAAGAAAATTTTTCACAATTAATGCTATTGAGTTTCAACTTTTTCAAAAAGTGATTAGTTTATTGCTTCTATTTTTTTGTATAAATAATTACCCGTAATTCAAAATATGAATCTAGTCAATTGTTGAAAAAATAGTATCACTTGCCCAGAAACTTTTTGGTAGGTTAATATATTTCACTTTTATTTTATGAAAATATATTTGGGCAATGTTTACACTGAGACACTTTTTATAGAATCACATTCATTAGATTATACGACTAGAAAGTCTAATTCCTGAGAGAGTCTAGAAGTTTACGAAGCTGCCTGCATTAATTGGCTGTCTTCAACGACATCACAGCTTTTATATATTTATTTACCCAACTTCTAAGAGTTTCACAAATCAATGAACTTTATGTTTTTTATTTAATTTGTCTCGATATAATTTAACATTAGAAGTAAATTTAAAACTCTTACTCCTTTATATGCCCTTTGCTTCTCGACTAAATTAAATATATCTCATTTTCTCAAACATTTTCTGGATGCGTTAAGATGTCAAAGCTGAAAATCTCGCAGTCGCATCCTTTAATATCCTGTAGAGGCATCTCATTGGCCATTCGAGAGGTCCGGCACCTGGCTAACAGCTCTCTAAATGAATCTCTTGTTTGGTCCAGCTGAATTTCCTCCTGACTAATTGCGATTGAATGCTCTGCTTAGGAAGAATACCCGCCAGAGATATACGTGCCAAAACAGGATCATCACATATGGGGAAATTTTAAATAGGGCTTTCTAGAAACACGACGAAAACAAACAAATTAATTTTATTGAATTCTCATATTGCTATCATATTTTATTCATCACAAATATTTGATGTGACTAGAAAATATTTTAAAATATAATTCAATTTATATCAGAATAATATACTTTCATAGAAAATTTATTTATTTTTATTATCCAAAAAAAAAGGAAAAAAATATGAATGGCCAGACAGCACCAGGTTAAATTAATTTTTATATTATACTACAAAATATATTCGCTATATCGACCTGCTTTGCTGAGGTTTTCCTCATTTAGAAGGGGGTGCATGCGGAAAAATCTCTAGGACTCTTTTTATAGTCAGTACTATCGACTGTCACATAGAATAACACATCGCTGGCTGCCTATAAAAAAGGAGGTCTGGAGATTTTCACGGATCCACTCAAAAAGATCTTTCCCACCTCTGACAGAGACACAGGGTGTCCACTAAAGAACTCCCTGATTTTAAAATTAAATAACTCGAAAACTAGAAGAATTTTTTTTTAAATTTCCAATCTCTCACCAGAGATTAACTCCAATTAGAGACATTGGCTATGTTTGGAAATTTTCACGGCAAGTGGGATTTGAACCCGAGTTGAAAAACCAGCTCTAGGTTTGTAATCCGATTAGCCTCCTCAAAATAAAATAAAATATATGTTTATATTATTGTGTGTTGTTTGTAACTAATTTAGAAACTTCTGTATCAGTTTTTGACAGCTTTTATTATTATATGAATACTAGACGTAAAGCCCCGCCTTCGGCGGGGCTTTACGCTAGCCAGGGGGCTGCGCCCCCTGGACCCCCCTTGCTCGCCTTCATTGAAAATTGTGGATTTCTATAAAACATATACATATATACATACCGGTACATACAAACATTTTTCCCTTTCCATTTATATATATAGAGATTATTTTATCGCTTAATTATTCATGAACTTAAGATTTTTTGTGAATCATATCCTTTCCGGGACTCTCCCGATACACAGACAAAAAAATTTACGCCGATATTTTAGAATTCAAAATGTAAATAAATAAAAAAAAAAATCGTAAACATGGGTAAATATTTATATTTTGTAACCATGGCAACTATTTCTCCTAATTTTTATTTTTTTCTTATTTTAACGGTTAATTACTCATTAACTTATTGTTATTTGTGAAACAAAACCTGTCCGGGATTCTCACAAACATACACAGAAAATTTCATCAAAATCGGTTCAGTCGTTTAGGAGGAGTTCAGTCACATACACACGTACAGAAGAATTATATATATAAAGATTTCATTTCATTCTTGTATAGATCTTTATTTTCGAGTTCTTTAATTTTAAGGTGGGAAAATCCTTTGGTAGACACCCTGTATTTATTATAAAAAATTATCTTTAATATTTTAAACATAATGCACATAACAACCAAAGGCAGATGCAGGAGGGTAAAGGGGGTAATTACCCCCTCGAGATTTGAAAAAAATATTTTTTTTGGGAATTAAATTTTATTTTTAATATAAAATTTTAAAAATTAATACTTAAAAATAATTTGATTTGTATTTATATCCTGGTAAACAAGTTCAGAATGCACCTTTAAATTACCGATAATAAGAAAAAATTGTGTGCTGTGTGACCCCCCCCCCCCCAGGAACCCCTTTGGATCCGCTCTTGATAACAACAATCTCGCTAACATGATTTCTAAATTTTCCAATCACATTTAACCTAAACATTTGTTTAAAAAAAAACATGTTGATTTAGATAGAAATGAACAAGCTACACTACCTTTAAATTAGAATCAGAGTAATATATTTAAGCTTTCAGACAATTGGTGGATTTAATTCTGATCGTCGATCTAAACGGTTAAATTAAAAACAATTGTACTAGAATATATCATTATAAAAAATCACCAACAAATTACTTTTTTGCATCTCTTAGTTTGTTTCAAAACTTTGAACTTTATATATATATATGTACATCTTCTTTTGCACTTTAGCCAATTTTAATTCTAAAAGATTTCCGTGTGCATTGAACCAAAGTGGCAAGATGGAAAGAGGGTTTACTTTGATGGAGGGTGAATGGGTTAAAAAGAAAAGAGACGTAGCAAAAAAGAAAAAAAAAGAGAATGATAGGGTTAGGAAATTGTATCAAGAAGAAGAAGAAGAAGTCTTTAAAACTGAAACAGCAAAAGCACGCGTGCGTTAATCACGGGAATCCCCACATTCGAGTGGGAGGCGGCGAGGAGACCCGACCCCCCTGCCCCCCCCCCCCCTTCCCACTCTACCCTTTACCGATGACTAATCAAGTCACAGAAAAACAGCAAACAGTTTTTTTTTTTTTTTTTTAGGGATACTAGAGAGGGTGGGAGAAAATAAACGTCCTTCTGGAATATCAATGCGATGTCGACGAACGACTGACTGTCAACCCTATATTTCTATCGATATATATATATATATATATATGCCTATATAAAAGGCCAGTCCAGACCAAACAAATTATATTAAGCGAGTTCATTTTCTACTTTGCATAGAGTGAGTTGTGGACTCGATTGAATCGCTTGAATTTATTATAGAATCGATGATTCTAAATATTGCGCTACTGTAATTGAATAAAATAATACAAATTTAAAAAGAAAATTATCCATAATTATTTAAAAGAGAATATTGTTATCAATTATTTAGAAAACACCCATTTGTATGTAGTAAGTAGCAACTGCATCAAAACAAATTTTATAATTATAATTCATGTAAATTGGAAGCTCGGAACCAGGCAATTGAAAAATGCCAATGCTCAAGTTCAGTTTGTTCATATGAACCACAAAAGATATTCTAGCCGGGAAATATTAAATTTAATCTTAATTGACAAATTGGAAATATTAACCCTTCTATTTTGTGAAAAAATTCCTTCAAAATATCGACCTGGGGCGGGTTCGTTTCCCGTCCCAAGCGAGAAAAATTTAATTTATTTGAATTGGCTACCAATCATTTGAAATGAATAGGGATGGGGTCTAAATGGCCTTGGATGCCGAAAAAGACTTTAAATAAATAAATAAAATAAAAGTCATTCATTATTTTTTCAAACCGTGAAATTCAGTAGCGTCACTTCCCCAAAAACTCTCGGCTGGGTTAATAAATAATGTATAAAGAAACAAAAAGTCAAATTCTATTATTAAGTTAGTACTTCCTCAAAAATATAATTGCAAATATATATTCAAGTCTCTGTAATTATAATTTGAATATAAAATTTATTTCGAGTGAAATTGCCAAATGTTAGTGATTTTGAAATAGCCTATAGACGTCGTATATTCTTCTTGCAATTAACTATCTGATCGCTTGTTTCAGTTAGATTTCAGTAAATGGCGGAAGGACGAATGCAATTGAATAAAATTCAAGAATTTTCTCCGATCACTTGATCTCGATCTGCTTCTTGAGTCAATTTTCATTCCAAGCGGAAAATAAAATAAATAGAAACGAGAAAAGTCAACAAATAAAATTAAAAGGGCCCCAAGACGACGGATCATACATAAGTTAGCCTTTTTTTATCTATTAACCCAAGTAAATTAAATTTCTTCTCCTTTTGAACGAAATTGCTAACATGTGGATCAGACAAATAAATATCTTTATGTGTAATTTCCAACTGACCTGTCTTCTAACTTTTAATTAAATTTTATTTTTCGAGATAATTCACAAAATGTCTTCAAAACGCTATAGAGCGCGGAGATTAGCGCTTGTTATTTGCTCATCGTGACATTGAAATGCCTGGACTATGAGAGCTATATATTTTATATTCAGATTGTTATTTCTATCTATTAGACACAAAAAATAAGAATAAATGATAGTAAAAAAATCTAATGTGCTCTCTCACATCAGATTTTTTGTGTCAGCAAATATTTAGTTTCCGATAGTATAATACTATCTGTATCAGTCAAAAGTATCCATCTAGCAATCAATTCTAATGGTTTGAGAAAACAACTCTAAAGCTTAGAGAGACCAAGTGCCTTTAAGCTATGCAACCAGCACACAGATGCATTTGCTCATACAGACAACATTTTTCAAATGCCTTGATTAATTAATCTATCTCAAAAAACATTTAATGAATATCATCTCTCTAAGCTCTCTAGGAAGGACTCTAGTCAGATCTCTAGCCAATGGATACTTTTGGCTGATACAGATAGTAAATTAGAATTATAAAGATTGCGAAATCAAGACAAGATATTAAGATTAGCTACTTCACTGTTAAATGTATCACTAATCATAGGAATAAAATTTATATTCCGTTACCATGGGAACCATCTCTCCAATCTACGAGTACAATAATAAAGTCCCAAATAATTTTGGGGAGAAAATGAGAATATCCATTTGAAAAATTTCCTAAAAATAATTGAGTTATAAATAGTTAGAGCCGATTTTGAGAAAATAGAAAAAAATCTAAAAAAAAGTACTTGAGTAAAATACTAGTACTTTTTGGCCGATTTTATTCATAATCTTCGTGTTGCGTGCCAGGATAGCAACTTACTTAAATTATTTTCTCTTTATAATGGGAAAAGAATTCCCATCTCAAAAAAATAGATGTCGGGATCCGCCACTGATCCGATGCATTTCTTAATTTAAAAAGTGTATTTTTAGAATCAAACCCGCATAATTAAATTATTTAATAATTAATTTCTATTCATGAACTCTTGTTAAATTCCAAATGAAGTTCCTTGTCAAAATGTTGACTAAAACATTTTAAAACTTGCCTCGAAATTAATTTGAACATTCGCTCTTTTGTCTATCAAGAATAACTTGTGTCTAAACTGGCTATTATTTAGAAGGGATAATTATTATCATATAACAAGAGATCAAATCCCGCGATGCGGCTTTGCGAAACACTCTCATTGATTAATCCTCACAGATTATTTTTTTTATTCAACTAAAACATGATATATTTGGTTGAATGGATTACAATTTAGAAAAAAGGAAATTTTTAAATGGATATTAACAAGAAAATATAGGAAATTGTCATGCTAATCCAATTGATCACTTTTTCCCAGGAAAAATAAGTTAATAAATCTATATAAACACAGTATTTGTGTTCGTATTCAGTGAAGTTAAAAAATACAATATACAGCAATTCATTGATTAATTGGAATTTAATTGAATATTGGTCCTTTTTTTATATTAACTAAGGAGCAGCAAGCTACAAGTTCCGAATAAAAGATTGTTCTTTTACATTAGGTTACAAATCAATCAGAAATGATGATGGACATATGTAACAATGAAGGGAAACGAAAAAGCGGTCAAGCTTGCTCAGAAATCAATCGTCCAGAGTCATTGAGAAGAATCAATGATACAAAAGAAAAGAATACAAGAGAACAGCTATGGAGCTAACATCCAAAATTTAAGCGAGCAAAAGAACTTTATCTTCTTGGAACATACAGACAAGAGGAACCTGCATTGTGACTCAGTAGACACCTCAGGAAACTAAATCTAAAAGGAAATTCTGCGGACTGCCAGAAGAAACTCAAAGAGAGTGGAGCATTATCAAAGAGCAACGATATGGGAAGCTTATTGTCTAATCTCGAAGGACCCAAGCTGCCTATCAAAATGAGATTAGTATACTGTACATCATAAGAGAACACTAGAAAAGGGGGACACAATAGGACTTGAAGAGATCGCAGCGCTCAGTCACCCCTCCACAAATATATCTAAAGCTTAAAACAAAGTGATCTGGTTTCGAACTTGCGAACTACAGTAGTACCAGCCCAGCTCTTTAGAGTTCAGATGGGGCTTTGAAATCCTCCTGACATTGAATTTTAATAAAACTGAAATATCCTAAAATCCTAATCAAATAAACCCTTATTGTATGACATATTTAGGTCTACTAGTTTAGAATTTTGCGCATGGCGCAACTATCAATAATATTTCTTCATATTGAGAGAGGGGGAGGAGATAAGAATTTGTCCTAGGGGACCTCGGGACTCTTCTGTTTGCCATTTGGAAGGGAGAGGGAGGTTGAACTTCAAAACCCTTTCCTATTTGTGCTTCGGGTATTATCATATGAAATCAGTTTCGGCTAATTAGTTGAGAATTTTTGGCCAAAAATTTAATTTTTAAAACATTTAACAAATAAAACTCGAGCTCTCTTCACGACCATTTAAATTCACTAATAAATAAGACTAGGAGAGATGCTTGATAATATTTTTACTTTCTCTTACCCTATATATGAAATATATAGAGAGAAATTATTCGATTCATGCCAAAAATTCGATGTCAAGATTTTGAAGGATCTTCACGTTTTATTTTATCTATAACAGAATTTAATTAGAATCAATTTTTTTAATAAATATCAATCTACCGGTAATATCTAATAGTTTAAGAAATTTATCAAAATAATATATTGGCTTAAAATTTTTTTTTTATTTTGTATAATTAATGTCTTTTGATTTTTTTCCTTTCAATTAGCATCAAAAGAAAACTCTTTAATTTGTAGAATTAAATTATAACAGAATTTATCTCGTTTCTTTATCCCCTTTTTTATTTAAATTCCTCTATTCATATGTTGTTAAACATTTTGTTTTATTTTCTACGAACACTGTTAATTATTTAATTGTTTTATTTAATTCACTAAATGCAAAATTGTTTCATTTTATAAATAAATTATTTACCAAGCACAAGTAACTTCCACTTTGGTCGACTTTTTAAACATCGTTGAGCTTGGAACAAACAAAATTACAAAATTCATATACTTGGTAAATTTCATCAAACTTATTATAGTAATGTTAACAAAAAGTCAATTAAAAATTTAAAAAACATTTTTGGATACTTCCCCTTTCTCATTATCAAAATGTCTTCGTTATAATAGATTATTTACTTAACAAATAAAATATATTAATTAAAATAAATTTTCATTTTTTTGCTAAAATAAATAAAAAGCTGGTGTGATTGACTTTATTTTACCCCAAAATGAAAACAAGAGGTACCAGGTAAATCATTTATCAAATTTTGCAAAATATTTATATTTTACCATGGCAAGCATCTCTCCTCGAGTTTTTGATAATTTCGCAATACTTTCTCTATACAGTAGGAAAGAAAAAGCAAAAATGATTATATCATAATACATTTGAATGAATATCAATGTATTCGTTAAGAAATTACATAAAGTTATTGTTCTTTGAAGTTTTTCGATAGATAAAATAAAATGAAAAGACCAGAAAATTAGAAAAGTTTAATTTTCCTTCTCGTAATATATAATCGCGTGATGAAAGCAAATAACTTCTTCAAAAACAAAAAGTACAATAAAATATGAAATATTAACTAGAGAGACAAAACTAACAAAAAAAAAAAATTAAATTTAAAATAAACATACGAATATTTAATAACTATTTATTCTTCATCATAGACTTTTAATTTGTGATTAGTAAATTTGAAAATTTTTATCTTTAAAATTTTGTAATATAGCCTACCAGTTCTATTTACTGTAGCTTTAAAAAAAATCTACAATAATTGAAGACAATCTCATAAAAAGTGTAATTTATTTACGAGTTTTTGTTTTGTATTTTTTAACTGAATTTACTTTTTTTTCCTATTTTTGCAGTTAATTTCCGGGACGGAAAATTAAATACAGATGGGGCAGAGCGAAGAGTCAAACAAGATGCAATGGAATGGACGACAGTCATAAAGGATCAGAAGAAATTCGAGCCATAACTCGGGTAACTCGAGGTTTTCCTTCACAAGATATGAGCCCCTGATTTAGGTACCATTTAATTAATACATTTAACAATAATTTTAATATGCAATGTTGTAAGTTTATTAATTAAATTTAAATGGCACTGTCCAGCTGTCATTAAGCCTATTAAAATTTTGTTATATTTAATCACTGAATAATAACTTAAGTATTAGGCCACAGTCGTATCCTGGGAGAGCAATCCCCCCATTGTTTACGTAAGCATTTCATTTTTGCTGCTAGTAAAATTTAAAATGCTTATGTAAACAGCTTATTAACATCTGTCTCCACCCCTCGAACTTCTCATTTATGCATGAAAATTTCATACATACTAGTACTGTACCAAGTTTGATATTCTAATTTTTTTTAAACAGTTTTTATTTTTTATTTTTTTTATTGCACATTATATTTTTTGTTACCTGTTTATTTCAAAAACCTGTCAACAGACATTTTTAAGGAAATCGTTTTTATTCCTGAATAATATCTCATTGTGAACACAGAATTTTGTGCAGGTTCCCATCACCTGCCATTTACAACAACTCTACAAATTAACATTAAATTCGTAGATTCATAGACTGAAAGCAGATGCGAAGGTTCAAATTCTGATTTATCATTGATCAAATTTATTTTGTGTTCAACTTGAAAAATATAGGCCTATACAATATTGTATTTTTTGTTAAAAATCCTAAAACCACAACAGAATTTGGAAATTACCTTTTAAAGATATACTTTTTTATTAAAAATTCTATTGTATTTTAATGCAAACAATCGCTGTTTGTAATTTTTTTAAGTCTAAATCTATCTTAATATCAAAGAAAGAATTTTTTCGTTTGTTTCCCAAAAATTTTAAAAAGTGTACTTGACAGGTTTCTCAAATAAACCATTCCAATTATAATAAAAATATAACAAATTTTATAAACCCGACAATAGAAATTAATCCCCTCATTTTTTTTAATTCTCCCAATCTAAACGAAATTATATTGTATTTGTGGAGGTTTTTAGAAGTCATGCTGACTCAATATCTATCTAAAATGACAAAGCTATGAATAGGACAAAAAATATCAATCAATCTTCGAAAAAAAGCTCCATTTTTCCCCTTTGAACCAAAATGGTATCTTGATAGAGATAAAACCGAGTCCCTATGAAATGAATTTCTGCTGAAAATGCGTTTCACCGCAAATAATAAATACAAGAAAAAAATTTTATCGATACGGTTAAAAAAAATTAGATGATCTTTTTTTTCAAACAAATTTAACAAGTAAAAACGATGTGGTTTGATAAATCAGTGACTAAACCCGTAGTGGAATTTATAAATATTAACCCCACTCTAGAATTCTTTATAAGATGATCCTTCAAATTAGCACAGATCAATAAAAAATTTCTAAAGCGACTATAATATTATGAATTATTATAAATAAAGGTATTAACAAGAGGGATTCAGCCGAGAGAAATTAAATAAATAATTGATGAAATGCAAGTGGCCAAGTTAACTAAGGTGCTATGGGAAACTACCACTGGTAAATATATCACGACACAAAAAAATCTGGTGTGACAAGCACAGTACACACATTCGATTCCCGAAGGTAAGAGCAAGTTGTGCCCTGTGCGACCAGTCACACCAGATTTTTTATTAGAAACGAAGCAGCGAACATGTATGTAATTGACGACACATTAATATGTTTCCCTTAGTCAAAAATTATAATTATTACATAACACGACTAACATCTGACAATTTGAAAAGGGCGACGAGTCCTCGAAAAATCAACAACAAATAAACAAGTTGTACTTTTTTATTATTTAATTCATCTACATTTGAAAATGCTTCTTAGAGACAGGAAGCTAATTTCAGGTGCCAAATAAGTTTCAACAATAAAGCAATTAATATACATATATATATATAAAATTCCTCTCATTAAAAGGCCATCTCCCCGTTTGCCAATCGACAAGTAGCCTCAAAGAAGGATCTTTATTTTTACTTTTTGTTTCATTCTTCTATCGATCTTTGTTTCCGAGTTATTTCATTTTTAAGACGTCCTTTGGTGATCTCTCTATAGCAAAGAAGGTCCTTGCGATTGGAGCGGAGTTCAACTCTTCTGACCTGCACTTATTAGAATGACTCGGAAATAGACGCAGTGAAATCATAATTTGTTATTTCGATCGAGTCGACAGACACCTTCATAGCTGACTGGTTAATTGGCTTCTCGGCCATTATACAATTTTAATTTTCATTCTCCTTTCATTAAACATTTCATCATTTTTCTTTTGTTTTCAACCGAATTCAATGTGATGTATGAGGGGGTGGGTTGGGGGGGGAGTGGGTGAATCATCAATTTTTCATGATCCAGCTTTTGCTTGTTGTCCGACTTGATGTGATGTCCTGTCATATAAATTCCTAAACTTAAATTCTTATTCTGTTATGACATGTTTAGTTCATTCTTTTTATTCATTCATAAGCAACTTTCCATAAGGCTGTTCCATTTTGTTCTCCGTTTTTGTTTCGATCCTTCAATGGCCCAAGCATTTGAACATTTTTAACTTTTTCTAACTTTATCACACTCTCTTTATAAAAGTACGTATATACCGAGTAACTTTGTATTCGTTATATAAGGGCTGGCCCATCTAATCTTTAGTCCCATACTACCAGTGGCGTCATTCCAACTTTGTCTAGCGGGGAGGGTGGGGGGCAAACATTTTTTTATCTTGAAATTTACTTACAAATAGCTTCTCAAATTTGGCCAAAACATATTTAATTTAATTAATTGTTTAATTTTGTGCAGTTTGTATACTCGTAGATATATTTTGAAATATTTTATTTAGAATAATATAAAATTGTATATAAATCACATCTCTTGGGGGAGGGGGGGATGGGGGGTCCCCACCCCAAACGCCACTGCATACTAATAAGGAATTTTAAAGTATTTTTTTATGAAGTGTTTTAGGTATATATTTTGGAAATTTAGTTATTTAAAGAATTCTTACAGTAGAGACAAATTAAAATGTCCTGAGTCCTGACAAGTGCTATCAAAAATTACCTTCACTGTAATCCCAACCAGATTCCGCCTCTCCTAATAATTATATGATTCTTTTAGTACTAAAATACTTTTTTTCTCTTAGTAAATTTTTTTTTATCTGTTTAATAATCAATGACCGATGACTGTAGATTGATTGCTCAATCCCATTAGAGAGCATTTCTGTTGTATTGTGTATTGTAGATAAGTATAAATGTGTCAGCGGTGGGGGTAGGAGGCTGACTCACATTCGAGGACAACCAAAGTCGATAAGGGGAAAGTGGGAAAGTGAAAAGGGAAACAAAAATAATTTGTACCAATCAGGATGGCAGCTGCTAAGAAGAAGGATTGTTTCGAATTAAGAGGTTTTATTGGCAAAAGCCAGTAACCCAAAAGATAAATATTTAAATTTCTAAAGAGGGAAACATAATAGGGCGACGGCGTGTCAGAAAATCAATCATATTTAAGTAGGAAATTGATTATTTTTTACTATTAGTTGATTTTACGTGATGAACAAGCATTTTTGAAGATTAACTATCCATCTGTATAGAATAAATCTGTTTCCAGTAAAAAGACTTTGAATAAAACTTTTATGAATAGACACAAAGATCAAGACAAAATATGGAAAATAAAAATTGGGCTAATTGGAAATTTCAAAATTAAAATTTTATTAAATTTTTTTTTAATTTCCGTATAATTTAGTAGATGTTTGAATTGATTATTCCTTTGTTGTTAGCTCGAATGGACCGTTTTATCGCAGCGATCGTTAAACATGAAAAAAATAGGCAACCAGGTTGTAAAACTTTCCCACTCTTCTTAATCAGATTAGAACATGAAATAGGAGATGGGCTCGCTCTCCTCTCATATTTCTTAAGTTAATGCAAATCATGTTTTTTATAAAGAAAATTTTGAAAATACGAGATATATTTATAAAAAAGTAAAATATAATTTTATTGACATTTCTTGAGTTGAATAGCTGTAGATGTTTTTACTTTCTTAGGAGGGAAAATTCTAAAATCGCCCTAGTATAATCCACCAAATAAACAATAGTTAATTAGAAGAAAAGGACGGGAACAAATAAAAAAACAGGTCAAAGAAAAAACCTTCATATTCTGTTGCCGGAGCTTTTAAACAAAATCGGCCAAAAAGTACTAGTACTTTACTCATGTTCTTTTTCAGTTTTGATTAAAATTCATAAATCAACTTTTTTTAGATGCTCTTTAAAAAGTCAGTGAAATTGAACGAATCAGTGAAATTTTTCGTGAAAATTATTTGAAACTACTCAGCGCATTCTATGAAACGCGTGGTCAAGTTTGAAACTAAGGTGCTATGGGAAACTAAATATACTGTATCTCGACTGCTGTGCGCCAGTCACACCAGATTTTTTCCTTTCTATTTGTAATATACATAATATAGGCTAATATATAGCAATGTGAATTTTTATTTTCTCCTGGGGGGGGGGGGGGAGGGGTTAGAACTCTAAACCCCCCTGGTTGCGTCACTGAGTAAATATAAAAAAAATTGTGAGAAGGGGGGTTAAATTTTTCTACATCATGATACTTTCTCTTCCTTTTATAGTGCTGGAAAGCAAAATTTGCTCCCGTTCATCAGTCTCTAGAAATGAACTGCGAATGCCTGGTTCGGTCAGTGAACTGGCGATCGAAAAGTTGGACACAAAATGTCACGAATATATTTAGTTAAAAAATTATTTTAAATTAGTTTAGTGAGTGCAAGTGGCGCTCACCCTTCAACTTTGCATCAATCTTTTTCAAAATTGATTTTACTTAATAATTTTGCCTTTAACCTTATCATCTATAAAATCTTTTGGCTTACGTGAATATTTTTTACGCTTCTATTTTTATCATGTTATTCTATATACAAAATATTAAAAAAAAAAAAAAACTTGAATTTCAATTCTCTCTCTATGTATGTATATCTCTAACACACGATTTATCGAATATATAAAATTTGTAAATTGAGAATTTTACTGTCAAGATATACGCAAAATTAACTGTTAACAATAACCATCTGTATTTGAAAATACAGATTGCAATGTTCTTTCCACCCCAGGGGGGGAGGCTCACCCCACTTTCTGTCATTCCTTTAATTATACATACAACGAATGGATTTCAATTTTATTTTCGTTCATGTTCCAGGAGTGGGAAATAAATTTATCATTGACAATAGTACTTGCAATGTTTTAATTAACGTTTGTTTTGTGATTGTCAAAAATATAAGAGCTTCGAAAATTCACATACCATAAACATTCTATTATAAATATTACTATAAATAAAGGAAATTTTATAGAAGGAACCGGAGAATAAAACCAGCATTTATTGGGCACCTCTCACATCAATTTAATCCGTAGATATTTCGAACTGCATCACGCCTGGTCATCATCAGTACAAAAAAAAGACTGGAGCCTAGTATCCGAAGTAAAATTAGACTCGAGTTCAAACCAAAAATCCAACAAAATCGAGCGTCTCTATTGGAGAAAAAATCCCCTCCAGTTAAGGGACCCTCTACTGGAGCCTTGTACTGGGAAGCACAATAGATCTTAAAGTATTATTTATAAAATTACAATTCTGTTTTATTTAATATATTTCAATATTTAGCAATGCGAGTGGTGTGTTTGCTTCTTAAGTGCTTGAACACCCCAGATATTTCCATTTAATGTGAATTTAAAATCCTTTTACCTTAAATCTAAATTAAAGGTTGTAAATTTCTATATATATTTTAATATAGAGTCAGAATAAAACTTGTAATTAGCTTTGTACTAAGGTATCCTGAGTTAGAGCTTAGGGAAGTGTGTATCTGCAAATGAGTAGGTATCGATTTCAAACTAGGCGGCCACGGCCACATGCACCGATGGAAAATGACATTTTCAAATTAATGATCTCCGTTAGTCCGTTAGGTGAATTAAGCCCGACAAATACTGACAGCTCCAATGAATATATGTACTAAAAACGGATTGTTTAGTTGGCTTCATAGCTGGCCTACATGCATTAACTTAGATTTTTATGCGACTATATATATATATATATATATAAAACTTAATTTCATTAAAGCCTTGTTCAAAGTAGGGTGAAGGGTCATGGATGACCTAGTCCAAGGCTTTCTAATTTCTTACTAATTTATATCTCTAAAGAATATTAAATTAAATTCTATCTTTAAAAAATATGGGGAATGACTTCCCCGAGACTTCCTCGTATATTCTTTTGGAATTACTTTTGGGTGTGTGTGTGTGTGTGTGTGAACACGATTGCTTAAAAACCAAAGCAGCTAGATCGATGAAATTTGGTGTATGCTCCTTACACTAAAATTATAGATTTCTATCAACTTTTGGAGTAAATACGTCACTTGGAAGTAGTACTTTACCTAATAAGTTTTTTTAGAAATTTCGAAATTTTCAATTTTTTTTTCATATTGTAATAAATTACTCTATTTTAAAAAGTTTTTATTCTTTGAAATTTTTTAAAAAACTGAATAGATTTTTAGTTATCGAAGGTAATTTTTAAAATAATTTTTTTAATTGATATTTTTTATTTTTAAATTTGTTGAGTATAAAAAAAAATAACTTTTTTAAATTTGATAGCTTCTAAGAAAAGGCAGAAAAAAATCGAGAAAATTCGGGTTAAGCAAGGCTGAGAACTGCTGGACCGTGGATAGGTGACCCGCTGAGTGTTGAGTCTCTCACCTGCTGGAAGCCATTTTATTTAATTTCCCAAAAGTCAAATGATCTTAGAGGCCGAAATATAAATTGAAAATACAATTAACTTTAACACCCGTCTCAGGAAGAAAAATAAATAAATCCCACCTCAATAATCAATCAAAAGTTAGAATATATTTATTTCCTTTATTAAAATAATTTTTTCATTTTCATTTTTTTAAATTATTTAATTTGTTTTTTTCTTCTAATTTGATGAATATAAAAAAAAAACAAATATGTTTTATTACTTTTTTTATTTCTGTCTTTATAGGTTCTCAGAAAAGATGACGTCACGCGCATTGTTTGGAATCCGGTGCATGTGCACCAAGAGCGGAGACTCAGCATCTTTAAGCGACTCTCTCCATCTCACTCGCACTCATTGCCTTCGCTCTCTTTCTATTCAAATGCAATTCCAAAGCCTCTTATAGATTACTATATTTGAATTTTTGCTTTTTCGAGGAGGGGGGGACGCCTTTTAGGCCCCCTCCCCTCCCCCTTCCCCTTTAGGTTGTCCCCTTCGTGATATTTATACTAATTTTATAAAATTTGTTTGATTAAATTAGATTAATTTCATTTTAACAAAAAGGTTTATAGAATGGACACTAGAGGCAGCACTTGCCGGTGGCGCCTTGCAATTCTGGGCTGAAACTGGGCCGAGGACGTCTAAGAGAAGATAAAAATTATTAAAATAAAAAAAAATAATAAAATTTTTCAATTTTTTTTAAAACAATTATTTATTTAAATCAAATCCTCAAACGATTTTACTTAAACATACACGCATTCATTTATATATATTGATCTGATACAGACTTTTCCCTATTATAAAAATGAATAGATGTTTAATTAAAAAAATTTAAGTTAGAGAAAAGTTATTCAGAGATCTTATTCTGTGAATAGGATTAGGGTAATATTGTTAGAGCCTTCAAATCGTCCTAATCCCTGTTGCCCGTGTAATGGTATCAATTACTGACTATTATCTGAAATATAATTAGTTGCACTCTGGGTTTTGATTGTGAAAATAAAAGTATAAATTTTATTTGTATAATGACCAAATTTATTTATGGAAAAAATAGCGATCGAGATTAACTTTCAAATTGGTTTATAAAAAATATGTGTGTCTTTTTATTAATTCTATTTATTTAAATTGCAATTAAATTATTATAAATATTTGTCTCTCTTCTTTAGATAAGATAATCTCATTTGACTTGGTCTTAAATTTGGATGTTTAAAAAAAATAATTAAATTAAACGAAAGAATGTATTGAATTCCTCAAGCCGTGTTCTTTTATTTTTAAATCAATTATTACTATTGAACAAACTGCCCTGAGAAATTCACTTTTTGCGACCGAAAAGTCCTTGAAATTATCTTAACTAAATTATTAAATTATTATTATTACGGTCCATTTAATTATAGTTTTAATCTAAATTCAAATTTTATATTTTAAGAGTTTATTGTTCAATTTATTATTTAAAAAAAAAAAATGCTATCTGGCAAGAAAATCGGGTGATTGTGAGCTTATTGTTAGAGATATTTGATGTTTGGGTTGAGTCCGGATTGATGTCTTCGGCGGCTGTTGGAGTGTGTCTCGACGAAGGCAGCAATCTCGGAGGCCGAAATGTCGTTTTTATGAAGAAGTCGAACTCGGCGATAGGATGTCAGCTCGCAGACCATTGTTGTGTTTTTTAGTGTAGTTTTTTTTTGTTTTTATAAATTTGATTTTTTGTTGTATTCACCCTTTACACACAGAAAGTGTTTCGCAATGAAATCTCAAATTCAAAAAAATTGCAATTAGTATTTTTTCCTAAATATCATCACCATCCGAGAAAATAAAAAGTTATTATTGACAATCAATTTGTAAATTCAATTCGTTTAATCCAAATCATTAATATTAAGGTTTTTGAATTTTTTCTCCAGTCATAAATCGAAACAGTTTGTGGCTAAAAGGTGTCTTGGGAGTAGCGTTAAATTTTCGAAATATTCTGGCTTTATTCATGACTAGCATACATTTTTTACTAGCTTCCTTTAATTAATAACCCATTAGTTTAATAGATTTTTCCGTGGCTAAATCGAAGTGAGCTTTCGAGTTTCCGAATATAGACCTCCAGAACAAGAGAAAGGGTGGGGGTTGTTTTTTTTCTGACCACAAGATCGGTTGAATAATTGAGACCCTTTGGTTCCGGGCTCGTTCTTTTCCACTTTTTTTTCACTTTTCCATTTGTTAATAATTGATTAGAATACGGACCGTTTCAATCGCCTTTTCTAATTGACATCGGCTCAGTGGCAGGAAAACGTCCAAGCTATTTATGTTTAACTTTAGAGCAAATAAATAATCTGCGAAATGCTCTCGGCTCAGGAGATTAAATTAAAAGAATAAACGGAGATAATGCCCAAGTCCGAAATTAGAAATTTGTATTCTGATTAAATTATTGGATGCAAACTTTTCTTGATCGAATGTAGACCAGATAAAAGATTAATTAGTTGATTTAAACTTTCACGATTGCTATTATAATTTTAGAAATAAAAGACAATTTAGCATTTAGCCTAAACGTTGTATTTTATTTTAATTAGTAAATACCAAATAATAAATCAATTAATTAATTAATGCCAAAATATATTTTATTTCTTTGCTCTATTACTTAAAGTTCTCTAATAAACTTTTTGATTTTTCAGGTTAAAATACCAAAAATTTAACACGGACTGATATAAATTCCTGCTATTTATTTTTATTTATCAACTAAGCTTCTTAGCAAATTTGCAAATTTTGGGACTGCTAATCCTCCTACTGCAAGCACTGATTTTGGATGGGTTATTATTATAAGAATAATCATAGAGAAGGTAAAATCTGCATTTACTTTTTTAAACACTTTATATTCTAAGCTGGGGAGAGAAACTTTTTTAAATGAACACGTTAGGTCCAGAGGTTGAGGTCTCGCTTCTTCTGTTTGATGTTAGGGGTTCGTTTCTCCATGACACATCGTTTTCTATGGAAGTTTAAAAAAAGTCCATACAATTTTGGGAATATATTGGTTATTTCCCAATATGGGCGATATATTGGGGATATTTCCAATTTTGGAAATACATTTTAAATAACATCCAAGAACAATTTTATTGATGAATTTTAATCTAAATCGTCAACAGCAAATTTTCCAAATTTTGAGCAAATGGTAAAAGGGGAAAATTACATTAGTAAAGTCTAGTGAGCTTTATTCAAAAGCTTCATGTTTCCGTGTTACATGTCAGGGGGGGGGACCCCCTGACAGACAGATAAAACATTTTTCGGAACTCCACTTTTTTTTCTATTCTGAGGCCTGTATTTCCATTAAAAGCGAATTTATATATACTAGTATATACGTATAATAGTTGAGGAAAAGTAAAAAATACTTAAATTAAATTAAATTTTCCCTTAATGATGCCCACTTCAATTCGACATGCTTTTACAACAATACTCAGGCAATATGAGTGATAGAGAGAGAGAAAAGAGAATTTTAGCAACACGTTCCGCTAATTATGTATAATAGCCTTAATCAGAATTGTTCTTATTATTTAGTAAACATCAACATGAAGATAAATTCAATTATTCTTTGGAAATTTTACGTATGTTTGGTTATATTAAATTTTCTCGAAAAACATCGAAAGTGAATGCAAGAGCTTTTGACCTGCTAAACATGTAAATCCTTTTAGCTTTTAAAATGAAATCCACGTACAGAGGGCAACTTCCTCCAATAGTTTTACATTTCAATGTTCCATCTCTGATGGCTCATCTGTCTATTTTATTTTTAACTGCCAATTGAATTGTTCTTATTAGATAATACAACGAAATTTAATTAATTGCTATACTCTGTTGATTATTTGAGATTAAATAACAAACGAGAGAATTTTATTGACTTTATATAAAATTAGAGAAACCAAAGCGTAGGTCAGCCAAGTCAATTCCTTGCTCAAAAATTAATTTTAAAAAACAGGTGCAATAGAATGGCATACTTCGAATAATGCCCAGCACCCCTTTGCTAATTGAAAGTTGTGTTCTCTGCTTGCCCCACCAGATTTTTGTGTCGACATATATTTAGTTTCCGGCAATACATTATTATTATAAGATGAAAAATTTATATATGAGAATATTTATATTTTGTTGCCATGGAGAACATTTCTCCTATCTTTCATATGAAGTACAAGAGTAAAGAGATCTTCAAACAATTTCGAGAGCAAAATTAGAATATAAATTTTAAAGAGTATCTAAAAGATAATTGATTTATGAATTTTAATCAAAATTGTTAGAGCGAATTTTGAGAAAATCGAAAAAAAACTAAAAAAGTACATCAGTAAAGTACTAGTACTTGTTGGCCGATTTTGTTCAAAAGCTTCTTGTTACCGAACTTTAATATAAAATTTCAACCTCCTAGCTCTTTTTGTTCTTGAGATATTTTGTTCATAGACACACACACACACACACAGACTATTTTGCGGAACAAATACGTGAGTATTTAGAAAAATTATTTTTATGATTCAAGTTAAAAAATCTTCGATTTTGTTATCAAGCTTCATTTCGGTTAATTGCTTTATTTGTCTCTCAGGGCAAAATACCGATATTTTAATAGAAATTTATTATTGATTTATAACATTTAAATGATATTAACTATTTCACGTCCTTAAAACATTTTCACAGAGGAATTTTCTTTTCTTTTTTTTTTTTACTTAATTCAAGGAAATATGAGCGGGCAAGTTGATTGCTTACCGCACCCACCTCGCCCCACACTCAACGCCCATTCTTTTCGGCAACAATTCAATTGCCCTCGGCTTTTCTGGTCTCTTTTCCTACAGGACTCCCTATCCCTATATCCCGAAAACACCGCAGTTCGTTCAGACCTCACCCCACCCATCTGCTCGGTTTTTACATTCCACTGTCTATATTGTAATCTCTATCATTTATTTAACGGGCCAAAGGGGGAAATTTAGCCAATAATTTAATGCAGGGAAATCGAAAGCAGTGAGTGCGGATCGAAAAAGCTATTTGTATCCGAAGCAAAATGGTTTTACAAACCTCCGTTCCAAGTGAAATAAATATATAAATATATACAGTATAACATTTATCCTTCGATAGATAAATATATTCATCATAGGTGTCGTGGTGGAAGAACATTTCCATTCGGATATCCACGCCCGTGATTAGGCTTAAGCTTAAGCCCTAAGACCAAACTGCTTCTTGTTATAGAAAGTCTGTTTGGAATTGAGTCATCTATACCAGGAATATTAAATTGCCCAAAGGAAGTGAAAACAACTAAAAAAATTATTAAATTTAATGTCTTTTGGCCCGCCAAATAGCAAAAATGTCTCTCGACACTTTAAAATAAAATGAATGCCATTTTCACTTCACCTATCTGTTTGTAATTTTGGGGAAAAAATTTGTAATCAATGTTTTTACTTCTGTCGAATCTTATTCTTAAAATTTTGTGAAATTATTTAAACATGGTTTTGATTTTCTTAGATTCTCAGAACATAAATTTTGACAAAGATGCTAATGAAAATTTTATTACAATATTATTATTATTATATATTAATTTATTAGCAACTAGCCGCACCTGCCCGCCTTCGGTGGCAAGCTTATTATCAATTTAGGATACATACATAAATAGAGTTTTCTTCTTTACCCCTTAATTAGTTTGACCATACTGTCTTGTAACAAAAAGGGGACGATGTTATAAAATGAAGAGTTGAGAATTAGAACCGGTCTATGAACAATTTAAGTCTTTATGCATAATATACATGAAGGTTATAATGGTATACAAAAAATGGTTCATCGGGCCCTTCTAATTCTCAACTCTTCAAATATTATGTATTCATAAAATATAATAATTTTACGTATTCCTAGTCTTACGAGAAATAAATAAGACGCTGTTCAGTTTTCTACAAAAACAGAAGAGGCCGAGAAATATGAAAAAAAAAAAACGGTACTGTCCCGTTCAAAACGGACGAACGGTCACCCCACCCTTAATGATAGCCTAAAATCACCCCAGAAAATTTCTCTACCAATGAAAATCCAGTAGTTAAAGAACCAACATACAAACATTCATTTATATATATATAGGCAAGGAATGGAAATTTTTCCATTGAGTTGCAGGGAGCCCCCCCCCTAAATTTTTTTTTAAACCCATACAACCCTTAATTATATTAAACAACCGCGTTAAGAAAGAAAAAGTTCAAGGGGCTTTGTCCTACGCTATGCCACTGTTTAATATATTTTCCCCACTAAACACAAAGATTTTTAAGTTGTGGAGCATGGAAAAAGGGGGAGTGTTTAAAAAACAAATTAATGAATATATATATATATATATATAGAGATAGCAGAGAATTGAAGTTGGGAGAGGGTTGCTTTTATTTTCAACTAAAGGAATTCCATTATTTAAGTCATCTTTTAAAACTGTCTATACGCAAATGTCAATTTAAAAAAATCCGATATAGTCTGTAAATATTTCATTTGCCTATATATTATATAAATTTCATCTCTTCCCTGCGAATAGAAATCCAAAAAAAAAAAGGAAATTCAGATTTCAAATTTCCCATTTTTTACTGACAACATCATTCACTGGCAATGCTTTTTTTATTTTATTTTGACATTATTTATAAAACACTCTTTTTCTCAGGTGGCGTTTAATAAATACTTGTTTATAAAAGAAAAAAAAAAGAAAAGGAAATTAATTTGGGAAGAAATCTGCGAGAGCAGCGATTGAATGCCATCGAAGACCAAGCACCAATTAGGGGTCGGCAATCTTTAAAACAAGACATCGAAGGAATTTATATTTAAAAGACTAGTGTTTTCACATCTTTAAAAGTTAAAATTTATTAATTTTTTCCAATAATCATAACTACAGTAGTATCTTTAAAATAAAAATATTAGAATTAGAATTTCGCAAAACTAATCGCATATATGGATTCAACGTTCTAGAATTAGTAAAAATCTAAAGTCTTATAAACTCAAATTTTTTCTTTTCTTTATAGTTCAGTATTATAAATTTTGCGGTACAGATTAACTATCAAAATCAAAGAGCTCGGAGAAATAAAACTAGGTGGTTCACTCACTTTGCTTGACAATATTTCGTCCGATGCACGTCATCTCAAGATGACATTTTGATTTTAAGAATCCGCCATCAAATTTGTCAAATTGCCTAATAAGTAAGTAAAGTGAAGCCTGAGAAAACAGCTAGTCTTATTTCATAAAAAAAAAAATGTTTATCTATCATTTATGAATATTAAAAATAAAAAAATTAAAATACGTATTTTAAGCTCGATAGAGAGAAACAGTAACAGCGTTACGCTGCTCACCCTCAGTGCAAAAAGAAATGAAATTTTGTGTGAACTACATAATCAACGTAAGACCGTGCAGATAGTCGCTCAGACCGAAACCATTTAATTTGTTCAAATTGGTCTGCCAAATAAAAAAATTTATTGTATTCAATAAATTGGTACACCAAATATTCTCCAAGGCAAACAACCTCGAACTCTGCTTACATGTTAGTTATAGTCAAGTGCGGGGACGATAAACAAAAAACAAACTTCTCTCAATGATAGTAAGACACGGTAGCCTATGAAGCAGACCGCCTCTGATTTAGCAATACTCCCAATCGAGGCAGGATTAGCTGCAAACATTAACTACAAATCATTACTAGAGGACTTCAGTAAAGCAAAAAGCCGAAGAGCAGCATTACTTTTGTAAAAAATTAAATCACTCAAGTTTAAAAATAAAACCTTTTTCAAATCTATCTGCTTTTCAATATTCTCCCACCACGCATTTATATTTTTTCACTATCATGAGTAGGTATGTCGTGTCAAAGCATGTTGGGTAAGATAGATTTATTGGGTAGATCTTGGGAACGAAAGACAAGGGGCCTCGCTGATGCGACTTCGCCCACGCTACGCCACAGATTGTAATTAGCCCAAATTGCATTCCAACTGTAATTGTAACTAATTTATAATCTATATCCTCAAACTATAAAACTATAACCAGAAATGTAAGCTAGAATTAAAAAAAAATCTCTACTCCACTCGGAAACCTTCGTATTCTTATGTACTCTACACTTTTACAATGTTAGTGTGCTAGAAGGAATAAATAAATACTTCTTTAAATAAATAAGCTGTAATTAGGACGGTAAATAACATTAGATTGTTAAGGTAGAAATGTGACTAGTCAACAGAGACTGACCAACCCTCATTCAAGATGGCAGGTCGTAAAAACTCTCTGCTCACATTACACGAGAAGTGCTTGGAAAACACCACCAGACTCGGAGTGAATACTGCATTGGGACCGAAAAGAGTCATTCCATACTGATTGATAGCTGCTGTGATATTATAGTGCGATTTGAATTAAGAATTATGAAGGGTCACTCTTCTCTTGGGCGTATATATGGCAAAGAAATTATTAAAAGGTTGAACTGTGAGCAAACAAGAGAATATTTTGAGTAAATATTTTGCGTCACTCAGCTAACTACATCATTCAAGAGCTAGCTTGCCTATTTTCAACAACCGAAATTAGCAAAACATACTTAGAATGAATTCATTACTCTCACAATATTGGGAGGGGGGTTCTTCCTAGCAATTAATATTTAAAGAGATGGATTAAATAGCTGTAGACTTGAATATGCACGAGTTGGCGTCAAATGCAAATCTCCAAGATTTTCTTGGCTTTTTTCTGATCGTAGCCCGTCCGAAGTTGATCTGCCCAAATGTTTGTTCACCTTCCTTTCAGAGTTGAAATTATCTTCTTCTCTCATATCAATCGGAGCTCATTTCTAGTTCAATTCTTGGCTATGACACGCCTGGACCCTTTTGTTATGTTAATTATACAATTAATAATAAGAGACTCCCTCGGCGAAGGGAGCAACTCAACTCGAGGCGACCCTTGTTTATATATTATACACTTCACTTCACTTGCTCCGGTCTCACCTATTTTAAATTAATAAATATGTTTTAAGTTACGACAACTTAATTTAACGTATCGCTTAGAAAATCCATTAAAAACTTCAACTAGACAAGTTTAAAGTTATCATACTAGGACAAACAAGAGCACATTTCGTATAATTGAAAATGACGTGAATTAAAAAATAAAAAATTTATTCAAAAAGGATTCAATAAAAGGATAAGGTTCATGATGTAAAGCAAACTGTATTCTTTCTCCCCTCCCCTGAATTGATCAGTCTATTGTCCCCCCTACTACGCACAGAGGACGCATCTAGATTTGATGTGATGTATTTATTATTTTTTAAAATAAATATAATCAATATAATTGAAAGTTTGTTTATATCAATGCTTTATATTATAAGATGTAGGCTATGTAGAAAAAAGAGAGGGGACTTAATAATATCTAATCTACTTCCTGCGGAGGGATGACAATAAACAAATGAAATGAAATATTATTAGCTGCACTCTCTGGTTCAACTTAAATTAATAATAACATTTTGAAAATATTCTTTAATTATCGAATTAAAAATAAGTTTTGAATCGAACCAGACCATTGCGGACTCTGCGACTAGTAATATATATATAGCCTATAATAGAATAAGTTGGGAGGAAATTCTAAATGGCGATGTTTAATACTAATATTCAATTGACAAAGGATATATGAAACGAATCCGAATTGAGTCTAAAACCCGGTAGTTAGGCAGCCCGAATGGCACAGGCACACTAAAGCTTTCTTGTCTGCTTTGGAAAAGGTATTCCTCACACAGGCAAGAAGGCTTTAGTGTGGTCGGCCAGAAGCTATCTATATATGCGTTTTATGAGGAAAAATTTTTAAATTTTTTTTTTTTTTATTAGAAATTTACGATAAATACTGAAAAGGGCCGGAGGCTCGAGATTTGTTCCTCCCTGTCCATCTCTCAGGTGCCTCCTTCCATCGAAATCGTTTTTATATTTTTAAAATTCTAAGATTTTTGGTCTTGTTAGGCAAATCTATATAATAAAACCACGACGTCTCAAAAATGAGGAATTATTTGCGCTCTCTAGAAATAACTTCGAAAATAAATTCAACAAAATGAAACGGGAGATAAAATTAAAATTAATTTAAGGTATGTCTGTCTGTCTATATGTTATTACCTTTCATAACTTTATTTTATTTATTTATTTTATTCAAGAAAGGAAAAAGCTCATTTTCAGAATATAAGTCATTAAATGACAAAAAAATAATTATTCTCCCTTTCAGGATCATTTTGAATCAATAATTAATTCTTTTTGACTTGAAAATGCTATTTATGTAATTGTAGTACGAAAAAATGAAAAAATAAAACGCCTAAACGTTAGGCAACCAAAAGCGAATTAAATAATTCTACAGATTGATTGCATAACTTCACGGCGGAAAACAAAAAACATCTACGTAAAAGAATTTTGACAGATCACAAAAATACTCTAAGGTTTATCAGTAGATAATATTATTATGATCTCCTAAAAGCAGGGGCGTAGCAAATACATTTTGTAATCGGGGGCGGGGAGACCGTTAAAAATACCAAAAAGACTTCCACATAAAGAAAAAAATATTTAAAAATAAACCACCTGGACTCTGATTTTTGCCAACTTGAGGAGAGCTACCCCTTGAGGGACCCTCCGCCTTTGCGCCCCTTAGTTTTCATAAATAACTTCTAACGAAGTATCAATTCAATTTTTGCGACAGAGGAATTGGTTACAGATATATTTGGGCAATAAAAAAAGTACCCTGACATACTCGATACATTTTTGGATGTTGCTTAACAGTATGACAAGCATTTTAAAAATTTTGTATGAGGAAAGGGGATGCTGGGCCCTGCTGGAAGTCCTTATTGCGTTTGATAGAGAATCCTCTATGGATCTTCAGCAATGAGATTGCATATCCGTTTGATTAGACTGATTAAATATTAAAGTATCTGATATCAATTGATGCGAAATGAGAGGGGGGGGAGGGAGGGGGGATCCCTTTGCAGGTGGACAATGACTCTGTGTTTTTAATGGCTTTTCTTTACAAAAGGTTACTTGTGCAGCCGTCACAAAAGAATCTTTTTTTAAAGACATAACTATTAAAATGTCAAGAGACAATAGCGAAGAACAATATGCGTTTGCCTATAATTATCGAAGGCGTATAATAATAATAATAATATATTTTTAAACATGAAAAATTGCCACTTGCTTTCGAAATCGTTTAATTCGAGATAATGACAATTCGTATCTGTTAATTGTTCAATGCAAAAGAGCCAACAAGGCCGGAAAACACATCCTCGATGACATTTATCCTATGACAAATTGACATTTTGACAGGATAGATAAAAAAATAAAAAGTACTGATAAAAAAAAATTCGCTTTGATTGGCTATTCTCTATCAGAAGAAAAAGATCAATTAAATGACATTAACTCTCGAGATAGAAAATGCGAGCCTCGTGATAAATGGATTTCATACACACGGTTAATATAATTATCTCCTTGTATATATGAATATAAACAAAAAAAAAGTAATAAATTCCCACTGGAGGAGAGAGAGAGACGAACAAATTGGAACTCGATACTGAGTTAATACCTGGCTGGTTTAATCCCAACTATCAAGCCCTCAAGTTGCGTCCTGCCTTTTTGGCGGAATCTTCGGCGAGCAAATGCATCAAATTTATTCTTGCTCACTGTTTGCAAATTTCCTTTTCCTCCTAATATCCTGATTTTGTAAAAACCCCCCCCCCCCCAACAAATCAGCGTTTATAAAATGGTCGTGCTGCGGGCCGGGCCTCCTTTTTAATGCGCCATTTCATCAACAATATTGTGTGGAAATGCTCAAATTTTATATTAAATAAAAAAACATACATATACTATATAATTGTAGCTGACGTTTGGGTCTGAATAAAGCCTGATTAAAAATTTTAGCACACCTTAAACCCAAAAACAGTATATACAAATAAATCCGGTATTAATATAAATATAAAATAAGTAAATAAGAAAATTAGAATGAAATCAAAGAGTCCACTCTCACATTAGGCTTTACTGTATTCAAGGAAGTTGGCGCCCTTAAGATCTATTCCTAATATGTTGAATAACAACATAAGTACTATGACGTACTTCCTTCTTTTATTTGTGGGGCCAGCCGACGCTGACGCGCCAGCAATATAAATCATACTCACAAAATTTGTTAAATTAAGACTTACAGAACAACCCCTCTTAACCTGGTCGGGACCTGGACCCTGGCCGGATAATCCGATGTTTCGGTAAAAAATTGATTCACATTCATTTTCATCACACGTTTTAGTTTTCCTAACTCGTTCATTTTTTACTGAATTTAAAAATAAATTTGACAATTACTGTCATCTCCTTGTTGTTCCCTGAGATGCTAGTATTTCTTTATTCCTAGGGAAACTAGGTTAACGGATTAGATATGCATATCGCATGAATTGACAGTTAACGTTAATTGAAAATTAAAGCAAGATATGCAGAGTATTATAATCAAGTCTTTATGATGAACAATGTCAGTTCTGGCCTATTGTTATTAGCAAAGACTAGTCAGGGAATATATTCCATAATATTATATAGGAAATATTATAATCAGTTGCATTTGTACTTGTGTCAGGTTTAATCTGCAGTTTCGCCCTTCCGGACGGGGACTTGCAGGTCAGCCATTGTCTCTGCACATGAACATGTACATCTCCAGACTCAATACAGAATCCCACAATGTCTCGCAGGAACAGCTTCCCCCTCCACTCATCCTCTTGTGATTTACTATTTCAAATGAATCCATCAATTCATGCCTCTAAATTGTCATGAGCGAATTGTAAGCTTACACCCTACTTGCACTTGCGTGGTCTATGCATTAGAAATTCGATTAGGAGATGGGATGTAAATTAATAAAAAATAATTTTTTTCAATTATTGTCAAATAATCGTAACTTTCACGATTTCCGTTCCGTTCCAAAGCAGATAGTAGTTCTCGTCTCTCTTTTCTCGCTGGCAAATTAATTGCTCGTTCTCGTTTGCATTCTCGATTCTTAGTCTAAAATTCATTTTTCGTCCTCAATTATCGAGATGAAACTCAAATGTTGTCGTTGCTATTTTTTTTTTTTTTTTAAGGAATATTTTAAAATCCGAAGGGGCATTTTCGCCATTATATTTCATTATTTATAGCACTTCTACAAAATCAGATGGAACCTGCTGAAAAAATCTGATGTGACTGGTCGCACAGCACACAACTTTCCCTTACCTTCGTTAATTGAAATTTGTGTTCTGTGCTTGTCACACCAGATTTTTTGTGTCGTCATATGTTTAGTTTCCGCCGATATATTAGAATTCAAGATATAGAATAAAATTTTAAAATCATGGGAATATTTATATTTTGTTACCATGGTAACTATTTCTCTTATTTTTCCTATGAAGTACAAGAGTAAAGTGTGCTTCAAAAGATTTCAATGTCAAATTGAGAATATACATTTTAAAGAGCATCTAAAAAATAATTGATTTATGAATTTTAATCAAAATTGGTGGAGCGAATTTTAAGAAAATAAAAAAACAAAACTGAAAAGAGAAATATAAAATTTCAACTTCCTAATAAATTCACCTTTGAATTCCCGAATGTCCCGCTTAGAGAAACCCCCCGGGTCGCCATGTCACAATTAGTAACATTTTGGCCAGGTCTCCCCCCCCCCGCCCCGCCCCTAACGCGTTACTTTATGTGGACGACCCCTAATCTAGGCAGATCAAATAACTATATAAAATATTAATCTAATATTTCAATTTTATTTCCCCAAGAAAACTTTTTCTCTTTTACTGCATATATTTTTTTGATTTTTCCGGCAAATAAAATTTAATATGATAAAAATTTTAATTAAGTTAGTGATAATAAATAAAAATTTTTTGAATCTATAGCCATTAATTTTGAGCCGAATTGTCTCGAGGACGGCGGCGTTTGCAATTAGCCCTTCATCCATTTTCATCTTTCAATGAACTTGTAGCAAAACGTCCCCCCCCCCCCCACCCTCAAACTACTGCCACCCTCCTCACGCCTACATGGCGTTTTAATAAAATTTACTGGCGAAAATAAAATAACACTTTTAATTAAATGTGTGCGTAAAATATATTTTCATTCTACTAAATTAACCCACTTCTTTAAATTCTCTCCTAAAGACATTAAAGGTGACAGTTAAAAAGATCCAGCGACAAAAATTTCAGACCTGATTAAGAATTTTATCTCAGATGTAATAACTACAAAGATGACATTTCCCTGAACTAATGTCGGGCATCTGATTTGCGGCTTCCATTATTTTTTATTAATATTCTGTCTTATATGTTAAAAACGTGTAATTATAATAGGAAGTCTAATATAGGAAATCACTTAACCAACATTTTTGTAAGTCATAGTAATACACCAGCACCTCGCATAGTCCGGCTTCGATTAGATTTAAAAAAAAAAATTAATAAATTAAGCCCATTTATGTTAGCTCTAAATTTGTGCAACTCTTTAGTGTAGTGCTTAAAGATACGTCCGTTAGAGCTTCCTCTCCCTTGAAGGCCGGTTCTTTCTTAAACACAAGCCTTGTTACGTGTTTTCAGGTCCCCTGAGTCCAAAAAAGTGGGTCCCGCAAAATGGTCTGCCTGTCTGTGTGTCTGTGAACAAAATATCTCAAGAACGAAAAGAGCTAGGTGGCAGAAATTTTATATTTAAGTTAGGCACCCCCTGTCAAGTGCCAAGAAGCTTTTGAACAAAATCGGCCAAGAATACAAATACATTACTGAGGCACTTTTTCAGTTTTTTTCGATTTTGATTAAAATTCATGAATCAATTATTTTTTAGATGCTCGTTAAAATGTATATTTTCATTTTGCTCTCAAATATGTTTGAAGACCACTTTACTCATGTTCTTCATAGGGAAGATATGAGAAATGGTTGCTGTTGTAAGAAAATTTAAATATTTTCCCATGTTTATAAATATGACATCTTGAATTCTATCAAATTTAGGGCCAGAAGCTAGGTATATGTCGACACATAAACTCTGGTATGACAAGCACAGAACACTACTTTAATTATCGAATGTAAGAGAAAGTTGTGTGCTGTGTGACCATCACACCAGATTTTTCTTTAATGCTTTCAAATAATTAGGCCCCTAATTTAGGGGAACTCTCTCTCTGAATTTAAATGTATTCACGTCAGGAAAGTAAAACAAATTGTCCATTAAACGTAAATACACTTTTAGATCTGATTCCATCAATTACGGTATATTATTTTATCTAAAAATATTGAAAATGAAGAAGTCGCTCTAGAACGGAAATGTACGGTGGGGGTGGGGGTGGGGGTGGGGGGTGGGGGTGGGAGAGGAGTCAGTCTCGCACTCGACTTGGCAGCCAAAAGGGAATAAAGTTGCACAGTTAGGCCGCCTCGAGTGATTAATGATCGGAAAGGAAATGATCTGAACGGGGCTGAGGAAACCTATGATTAATGGAAATATACCCAGGGAAAAATGCAAACAAATAGCATAAGTCAAATAGCAAAAGACGAGATGCTTTTCAAAGAGAATACATTAAATATTTAATAATTAAGCATGCAATATAGATAATTAGTGAAAACCCAAAAATATTTATTTTCCAAAAAAAGCGTTAGGAGATTTTATCATTTCTGAGCGGCTATAGAATTAGCAATTCTAACTTGTACAGCACCAGTAATATTTTTATTTGTATTAAATTCGAGTTTTTTTAATGAAAAGAGAAAGTATTAGGCCTATCATAATTCATGTCAAAAAATCGATGTCGAGATTTTGATGGAAATATACGTTTTGAGGTGCCCTGAGTTCAAAAAAGTGGGTCCCTCAAAAAGGTCTGCGTGGACATTTTTAAGCATGAAGGAAATGAGCTACGAGGTTGAAATTTTATATTTAAGTTAGGCACCTCTCTGAGGCGTGAAAATAAGCTTTTGAACAAAATCGGTCAAAAAGTACTGCTACTTTACTAATGTACTTTTTCCGTTTTTTTCTAAATTCGCTCAAACGATTTTAAATTCACAAAAAATGAATTATTTTTTAGATGCTCTTTAAAATGTATATTCTCATTTTGGCCTTGAAATCTTTTGAACCCCACTTTACTCTTGTACAGTGAGCGCCACAATCAAGTCCTTCCCCTCCTGATACCTAGAGCCTTAATTATATAGTATATAGTGAAAAATTTTAAATTTGAAAAGGTTAAATAAAATCATCCGTACCAGATTTTATTTTTTCTTTTCAGTCAATAAAATTATTTCACTATATACTATATTAAGGCTCTAGATACCTGGTAGATGGGGACTTAATTGTGGCGCTCTCTGTACTTCATAGGAAAGAAAGGAAAAATAGATAAATATCTATTTTATATATATAATTCGCTAATGTCCGTCCGTCTGTCACGCTCTATTTGGGCAACTTCCCGTTGGAATTTTGAAACGAAATTTTTGATGCATAAAAGAGGACTTTCTCGGGATTACAGGAAAATTATTTTCATCCTGGAATTCCTATAACTTTTTGAGTTATTAATTCTTAAGTTACTATTTCTCCCATAGGAAATGTATAGAGAAATATTTATGTATTCTTTGCATTAATGTATTCTATGAATGTAAACAAATCTTCAAGCAGGCACTGAATTGGAATATAGTAATGATAATTTTTTTTCATAATCAAGAAAAGGCGAGGGTCCCCACAGGCGGGCCTGAGCAAGATGAGGGGGGTCCAGGGTGGCGAAGCCCCCTGCTAGGCGACGCGGCTAGTAAAATATTTAATCTAATTAATTAATGTATAAATATAAATTTTTTTCACGTTTATAAATTTTACATCCTCTATCGACAGAAACTAAATATATGTCGACTCAAAAAATCTGGTATGGCAAGAACAGAACACAACCTCCAATTACAGAAGAAAGAGAAAGTTGTCTGCTGTAAGACTAGTCACACCAGAATTTTGTAATATTTTTTATAACGATATATTATTAATTATAACAATACATTATTAAAATACATTGTTAACCCCTTCCATTTCTCTTTTTTCCTCCCCTCCCCTCCTCTTTTTTGCACATTATTAGTAGTACCTTTTCTTCCCCCCCCCCTTTCTCCTCTCCCCCATCCGCCTCCGTGTTAGAAACATAACCTTATTCGTTCTTAAAAATGTCTCAACAATACGAGCTAAGCATTTAATTCGATTGACTTTCCAAAGGAAAACTGGCATGACCTTCCAAAAAATTAGTGGTAACTCAAATAGAATACGCAATATTATTGATAAAAATCTAATTCCCTTCCTCTCTGCATTCTCTTAGCCGATCCGAATTCAAATAAAAGGATTCAATAATCACAGCCACCTTTATTACATACATATACTACGGTACATTTAGCTTTCAATTTCTGGACGCTAATAATCTACCATTATATATCACTTAAGTTATGAAATTTTCACAGTTAATTAAAATTTTATTTTAACCTATTTGCTTTAGGTTGAAACTTGATTTTATTTCCATGATATGCAAGAGTTCTTAACATCATGGGATTAAACCATATTTCACTAAAAGGTTAAAATAAAGTTAAACATGAAATCAGAGGGTTACGACCCACCTTGCTGACCCTCTTAGTTATTATCGTATACAAATAATATTTGTGGATTATTTTCTCTAAAACATAAATCTTTTTTATAAAAAATATTATTTTTCTATATACCCAGTATATATATGTTTTGACTGCCCCTCACTCTTGAAAGACTGATCATGGCATTAACATCATATCATTAATACGGCAATACTTATTTATTGTTAATTATACGAATGACAGCTCCGATGGCAATTTATAGATGAACACTTTAGAATTTCTTTCTAAATGGACTGATACATTCCGTTCCAACATCCCTGAGTCATTTCAATCTATTATTGTTGTTGAATAATTTTCAATAATGTAAGAATAAAATAAAGATTCAATTGTTTGAATTTTCAACAATAAATATCATTTTGATTTTTGAGAATTTAACAATATTATTTTGATTGTTGAAAATTGAAACAATTGTTATTCCTTTATAACAATATATATATATATTATTAATTAAAACAATATTTGTTTAAAATTTCAATTCCATTTAAGAAAATATATGTATTTATTTGTGATTAAACATTCCGTTTTAGGTCTAGAAGCGTATTGATTCTAAACTAGCAGTAGCTTTTGTTCGAGTGAATAGATCAGGTGGGCCCTTGGCCTGGCCAAAAGGGCCGTTGCTGGGCCATTTATAAATCGCGCCTGGCAGACTAATCTAGAGAGCGTGTAGCCGAGAGGAGCTGTTTGCTGCATAGCGAATTCATTAGCCTTTACGGCGATTTTTTTATTCATTTGTATCTACCCCGACATCTAAATTTATTAGTTTGGAATACCATTCTCTCGCTGGAATTAAAAATAACAACATCAAAAATATACATAATGAAAATTGTCTTTCTAAATAATTCCGTCTTGTATGGTCACGAAATATTTTCTTTTTTTAGATGTCTGAATAAAGAAAGGTGAATTTTATTTATTATACAGCGCCTGTCAGAAGAGATAGGAACATTCAAAAAAATTAATTCTTATATTAAATAATTATACTAAATTTAGAGCATGAAAATTTACATGTAGCGATACACAAACTCTATAAAAATTTTTTCGAAATGGACACTCAAATCAAATAATTTCAAAATCCAGGATCTTGAAGCAATTATTTTCTCCTAAAAGTTTCAATGAATATATAGTATAACTTGTCACTACTACTGTATGTATGCATGCACAGTATATATTGATACATACTGCATTATACTTCTTTCCCTTTGATATTCAAGCACGCAGATTGATCTTTTTTTCTACTCATCGCCCAATTCTCAAATATTTCCTGACTTTTTGTTTCAAGCATAAATTTGAACTTGCAATTCACTTGTGACGGCACCAAATTTCCCCCTCCTAAAATTGGCCACGTTTTTATTGGTTATAGGAATGTCTCTAATTCCTCTTTTAACAATTTTTCTCAAATCTTATCCTAAAAACAAATACAAATATATAGGCGTAAACAAAAAATTGGTTAATTTTAAAATAATGTTTTCAATTCAAGAACGAAATTATTTGGAATCTATCGATTTCTTGTGATCTTTTAATTAAATTATCATCCTATGGAAAACATCAAGAATAAGAGTGATACTTTTAATTTTCTTAAGGATCTTCGGCCAGAGAGATAATTTGCGTTTTATTTGAAGATTGTGTTATAATTATTATGGAATCGTCTTCAATACAAGCAACGATTCTTATGCAAATCGTCATCCAATATGTTAAAGATGATGAGCTCGTTATGAACACAAATTTTATCAGCCTAGTAGGCCTTAATAAATTGAATGCATTCTCTTATTTATCAACTCTTCAGTTATAAATCCATATCTTTTGGCTTATTGACTATAAGTACTAGTGAGGTCAATTCTATCGTTATTTCCACCACAAACTCTCCTTGTTCTTTCTATATATAATTGTAAGTTCAAAGCAGTTTAATATCCATAAATTTAATGAATTTAGAAATGTTTTCGATAAGCCCAAGCGTTCAAGACAATGGTAAACAACTAAATTAATCCCTCTTGCACGGGCTGCTTTTCTCTTGTGTTCGCTTCGGCCCTCTTCTCTTCTCCCGTCCATTTTGCACATTTGGTAATGAGTTGAATGGAAGTTGCTTCCATGTTCGCTTTCCTTTAGTACAAAATGAATTACAAGTTAAAGAGGATCCCGTTTTTTAATATATAATCACTCTCGATCCGCTTATTATTTCATCATTTTGGATCATTATCTGGGGTGAAAATTCTTTCATCTGACAAAAGCTTTCAAAGATGCATTCGCAAGCGAGTTAATTTAGGTCCAATTCTGTTTACGCAGGAATTATTTTATTAAATATCACCTGAACATACCTATTTAAACAACTTTTTTCAGATATTATGAATTTATTTTATTTTTATTTTATTCTAAGCACAGTTGGGATATTCAAATGTTATTTAAAAGTTTTAATCCTTTTTTTTTTGTGCTCTAAATAAATAGAGTCGAATTCAGATTATAAATTTACTCAAAAAAAGAGATTGATTATGTTATAAGGGAAAAGTTTTTTAACTAATTAATTAGTTTATTGATATAGCTAATTACAAAATTAATAATTAAATAGCATCACACTTTTATGACGGCATTTTTTCATTTAAAAAATTATTCGATCATTGTTCCGTTTGAACTTTTTACTAAGCTTCAAGGCTTATACTTCTGATGAAATTTGATCAAATTGACTTAAAATATTTAATAAATCGTGATTTTTTTAAAAAGTCAAATTTTAGTAGAAAATCATGCCGTATATAATTCCAAGTATTAAAAAAAAATGATTTCAAGGTAGTGGTTGCACGACTCCCCACGAGAGTGCGCTGGTGAGGCCCATTGCGCCTTAAAGAGTGGCAACCGATTCATACAGGCTTGAGAAGCAAAACACGCATTGCTAGAAAGTAGGCGACGCCATCAAATAAAAGGCTATTTATTGATTTTCATTCTTGGTTTTTTATTTATATAGGATTTATTTTTTGATTGTTTAATCGGCTATTTACCTTTATTATTTTAAGCAACTATTTATATTTTATAACTAAAATAATTACATATTATAGCCTTTGACCTGTGGTTCGGAGACAGAGGCGTCACAAAATTATTTTGTATAGTAGTGGCATAGTCTCTTTTTTGGCCTGCTTCCTGCTCTTCTCCGCTACTATTTATTTGTTCTCTAAAAAAGTTAAACTCATAAAAAATAATAAAATATTCTAATTGTTTCTCTAATATTTTTGTTTCAATTTTGTAAAAGATTGTGTTGTTGTTGATTTAATAAGTTTAGCTAAATTAAAAAAGATTTGACTTAATCTCTTCAAAAGAGGGTCGGGACTGTATATGTTCAATGTTTTATTAAGAAGAGAAAATTTCATTTGATAAAGATGGCTTTAATTAAAAAGTAAAAAGTTCCGGCCCGTGTAAAATTACGCGTGTGCACCTTGCAATTGCAAAATGGCTACGGGCCTTCATTATTTATTATAACAATGAACAGGTCAGCTTTATCAAAAAGGCAAAAAAAAAGATCCATGAGATGCCTAATCACTTGTAATTTTTATCTAATTCCGAACATTTAGAGGAGAACAGACAGGTCTTTGTTTATAAAACAAAAGCTCTGCCTTCCTGCAAGCTTAATGAACCTAGAGAAATTAAAGAGGCATTAAATCCCAAATAAGCCATAAAATTATTTTAATTATATTACCGACATTTTGATATCGAAATATAAATATAAATGGTTAAGGTTTACCTCAATGAATTAAATTGTAGTATGAAATATTTCGTGTAGGTTTTTTTTCTACACACGGTTCGGACTGGATTTTCAACATTTTACAATAATTATAATAGAAGGTTGATAATAGAAGTATTAACATGAAAATTTGAAATTAAAAATGAAACATAAAAACAAAATCTAAAACAGAAGTGAACAGATTGGTTAGAGAAATCAGTACAAATCACAAATATACAGCATTTAATTTGTTCTTTGTACTCACCGTGACAAAATATATCATTAAACACACATATATTTGTTTAAAAATATAAAGCAGAAAGAGACTGAAATCTTGTCTAGAGAAGCAGAAAGAGAAAATGGCGAAGTTGGCAAAAATCGCGGATGAAACTGTAAAAAACGTATAAAACTATGACGGAAGTATAAAACTCGGATACGTAAGCGCGAACCCGCAAAAATTAGATAAAAAATGATTGAGATTACTAAAGTAAACTTTATAAAAGACTTGTTTTGATTTTCCTGTGGTTTGTTTGCAAAAATCACAAGTTATTGACCACGGAATGAATGGCGAAGCGTTTTAATTTTTAGAAATAAGCCACAGATCAATCTAAAAAATTATTTTATTAATGATAACAACTATAAACGTCTAAATTCTAAAATTTGCCTTTTTAGATAATTTTTATTAAGTTTTTTCTAAAAAAATAAATATATATAAATAAAGATAAGGTCGAAAAAGATTAAAAATCAGGAAAATATTACTATACTAGAAAATAAATGAGAAAATATAACAAAATATTTTAAGGAATATATACAATGCATTTAATTATTAGTTACACTTATTAAACTCATAACCAGTCTAATACGGATATTGTTTAAAGATGATGTATGCAATACATTTTTGCTACTCATTCTTTAAAAACATTAGACTTGAACAAAACATAAACAAGATTCAGTACATTCATACTTATTAATTTGACATTTATTAATTCTTTTTTGGGTAATTTTATATTCAAAAATAAGATAAGATAACTTTCAACATGTTTTAATCCAAATTGTAATAAAATATTAGATTAGCAATTAATGATTGGAGGGGAGGGGAGGAAGGGGTAATTAATTAGGGGTCCGGACAACTCTTCGGAAGTTATGATTATAAAAGGTCGAGTTAATAATATAATTATGTTAAACAATTTTATAAAAAAAATTATTTTCCACTTTCTAATACATTTCAAAATAACAAATTTTGTTTTTATATATGATCTATTTGGCTACGCCATCTGAACATGACTGAGGGTTTTGAAATTTTTCCGCTTTTCACGACTCCTCATGAATATATAAAAGTCTAAAAAAAAAAAGAAGTTTATTATAGTGAACAATCTCTTGAAAAGTCATCAATGAAGTCCTTTCGACTTGCCCTCTTTTGTTAACCCTTTACTCTCATCTTCCCTATTCTATAATCATTTTGTGACCTTCACTGAAGGGCTTTTTTTTTACTAAGTGCCTTCTATAATTTTCTTTCAATGGCATTTTAAGTTAATTGATTTCCTCGATCATTTGCCGTTAGAGTTTTAAACTTTAATTTTTCTTTTTTCTTTTTTGTATTTAATTTAATTAGAAGAAGATGAAAATATAATTTTAAAGAAATTTATTTTTATTATACAGAGATTTGATATATGAATAAAAAACTTTGATATTTGAGTCATCAATCAAACTTGTATTGCATGTTGCTCTGTAAAATTTATTTTCTAAACTAATTTTTATTTTCACTTTTCCTCATCCCACTTTTGTTAACTAAAATTTTTTAGTTCATTATTTTCTCCGATATCGAAGCTTCAGCCTTTTTCAAATTTTGTTGATGGATTCGCAAAAATAATAATTCTCTTCTCTAACCCAATCAAGCCAAGCCACGTGTTTTTATAATTTTTTTTTTTTTTAGAATTCTATCAAAATATTATGCTTTTATTCTTCTAAATGCCTAAAACGATATAACGGTTTTTTTATTTATCTGCATATGAACGACTTCCAAACGATTTACACCATTATAGATGCACAACAAATTGCATAAGAATAAATCGCACCTATCATTATTATTTCTTAAAAAAAGAACCCTTGAAAATGATTTCCAAGCAATTGACATGAAACCCTCTCTGGGGCTGCCAACTTATCTCATGCGGGGGAAGAGGGTTATTATCTAAAAAGTAAAAGGAACTCAATTCATAATTTTTCTTCTACAATATTATTTTCACTAAATGTTATCCTTATAATTCTATTTATTTTCCTTCCACAAAATTTGTTTTACTCAAATTTTTTTTTGCATTAACAAAGTGTGGAGAATTATAATCTGTAAATTAAAAAAAAAAAAAAATTACTCCCCTAACTGTTGAGTCTCAACTCTCATATCAAAATTTAACACCTGCTGTTTTATTTTAATATATATTTCTATTATATTGCATTGAATTATTAATGTTAGTAGTTTCCCCTTTTGACCATTTCGATTAATATTTATTCACTTGTTCAAATAGGATGGGAGTTAAGATTCAATTTCTAACTAGGAATTTCGGACAACAAGCAAGGATTATTCGAAACCGCCATTGCAAACATCATTTATTAATGTCAACGGGGCCCTATTCAAGGTTCAATTGCCAACATAGTATGGCAGCCACGTGTCATAATTCATATAAGCCATATAAATACAATTGACTCCCCACCCCTTATACTCTCTCCCCTCCCCCCCCCCCCCCACTACCGCAAGGGCTTTTATCAAAGTCGGCACATTCTGCTTGTTTTATCTGCTTTTCGGCTAAAATAAACATGCCAATTTCTGTTCTTCTGTGAAAATTTACGGACTGCTTTTTGGGGATAAGGGGTTATATGGGGGTGGATGGGCAGCTGACCCTTGTGATAAATCTGTTGTATAGTATTGTAACCAGAGAAATCTTAAGCATTGTGAATGTTCTAATAAAACAGCTCAAATCATATATCAAATATGATTGAGCCATTCAGCAAAAAGTTAGGTCAACTGACAATTATTTCTACACCCCTTAGGGAGCTCAGCAATTTTTTATAAATTTAAAAAAAAAAACACCCAACCTCGAAACTAGATAATAACAAAATTTGTAAAATTATATAAGCCAAAAACATAAACATATACAGTCTGCCCCACTATTCACCTCCACCCTAGAGACTTGAGCCTTGTGTTTAGACAAACAAACGCATTTTTAAGATAAATAAATAATAGTTTTTTGATTTTGTGTTTATTGGGTCGGCGACCTAGGATGAAGTCCGCCCGCCGCGAAAGCGTGGAGGTCCTGGGACAGCTAAGCGTTTTGGTTGTCTAAACCTCCAGGCTCAAGTCTTTAGAGTGCTAGCTAATAGAGCTATGACAGATATATATATTACTCGAGTGTGCTATAATATATGTTCTTAACGTATAAAGATGTTAATAAGACGACGGTCTAGGATGAGAATAAATAAAATATATATATTTATATGTTTATTATACAAACAATAGACAGAAACTACCAAAACATAAAATGTATATAAATATGACAACCATGGAGATGGTTTTGTATATAATATGTGCAAGTGGCTGTGATTGATATGTTTGAACAATAGCAGCAAATGGCAGCCAGCAAGGAGTGACTCTAAATCAATGAAACTCCCAAAAAATAGCGACGTTTCGGTCCAAATTTATTCGACCATCATCAGGCTCTCGGGAGTTGCCATATGTAAATGTACATTAATATATTTATTCAATCATTTTCAAAATTATAATTTTTAAAGTTATTAACAAGTCTAAACCAACCGATGAATAAATATATTAATATAAATATGACATCTTCTGATTGCCTGATGATGGTCGAATAAATTTGGACAGAAACGTCGCTATTTTTTGGGAGTTTCATTGATTTAGAGTCACTCCTTGCTGGCTGCCACCTCCTGCCGTTGTTCAAAGATATACTGTAGATATTAAATGAATTTATTTTAAAAACATTTCAATATCATAATTACAATAGTGTATTAGTGCAAGAAAGATGTTCTTGAACACACTGCCTATAAATGTATAAATGATCTGTGCGTGTGTGCGTGTGTGTGCGTGTGCTCATTCATATTTCAAAGAGAAAGCTAAGCTTAGAGATTGAATGGAGGTGCATTACTAGAGACAGTAGTAACCCGCTGAAGGGGAATCGTTCGTTGCGTTTCTCTCTTCAGTATGTGATTCTTTAACCTTAACTCCAAGTTAAACTTTAATTAACAATATACTAAATAAGTATATTTTGCCCAATTTAATCACTTACCCTTTGAAGGTGTTACTAAATTATTTTTTCTTATCTGTAGGTACTTATTTAAATTACCGGTAATAGTACTTTACTATTGTATTTTTTATTTTGCATTTTTTCCAGTTCAAAATAGTTTAAAATCTATTATAGTGCTTTTTTTCTCTCTAGCGATTAATTAAATTGGCTAAATGTATTGTAAATTAGATAATTGTTTCTCACTTCATAAGGGTCTGTAAGTCCCTAGGGTAACGAGAAATCTATAGGCCTTTTAAAGAGAGATTGGCCCCCACCCCCACCCACTTGTAGCTGAGATAGTGAAACGCTTGGCGAGACCGTTGTCAAACTTTTTTTTATTATTATGATATACAACTAATAAAATTTTTGGACGTCTCAGTGTAGAACTCAATTTTAAAACAAGCTCCCTTTTAACTATCATTTTAACAATATGCCTATTAAAAAAATAAATAAATATATTACTTTTAGAATAGTCTCTTCAAAATATATTGATTTAATATATAATGATAATTAATTTCTTAATCCGTGGAAACCTTCTATTTGTTGATTGAAATTCCTCCCGGGATCCCCGTTTACATACGCAGACACACACCTCAAACCCAACCGGCCTCTGGCCCAATCTACCGGCACCCCGAGAAGTTAGAGCATTTCCTATCTCGACCTCCTGGCTAATAGACTTTCTATCTCTAGTTCCATAGGAGCTTCTTGAAAAGGTTATTTGCTTAATGCATTTTTTTGTCTAGCGAGTTTTTCCTTTTTTTTTTTTACTATTTATTATTAAAAAATTCAATTATTTTTGTGATTTTTCTCATCATTTATATATTATATTTATACTAGCCGCAATGCCTGCCTTCGGGGTCCTTATGACTGCCCAAAGGATCCGCTTGCTATAAGTATTAAAGCTGCCAAAAGGGAAAGAAAATATTTGTGTTTCGATATTGAAGAAATTTGATAATAATTAATTCCCCAAAACATTTCAGAGATTCAAATATTACTACGGTATTCTCGGTTTCAAATTAATTTCAAAAAAACTCATTGGAAATTGAAGCTTGGAGTACGAAAGGGGTAAGTGCCAAAATTAGAGCCCCGAAATAATGGCGAAAAACTGTTTAAGAACAGAACAGTGACATCTTTTAACATTTCTAACATAAAATCTCAAAAATGGCACATACCCCCTTTGGTACTGCAACGCCTCAATTGTGTTCTAAAGAACACATACATACCTATATTTTTCCATTTCATTTATATATATATAGATAACAGCCCTACATGTCACTCTTCTGTTTCCAATTTTTGTCACTACCTCTGGACACTCGCACACAAATGATTCTTTGAATAATAGAGGCTAAATAATTTTTTTTTTATTGTAAAATTTACAATAAAATTTCAATAAAATAATTTCATATAAAAACTACACTGTATGTAAATACAAAATTTAAAGATGGCAATAAACTTAGTTATACGTTTATGCGTTTTTAATAACCTTCTTTTAGAAATAACTTCGAATTTCAAATATAAAAAAATTATTCGATATTCGTAGCCAAATAACCAATAATATATTCTTAGTACATATTTAAATATATATTCCTCCTTTTTTTATATATCTCAATAAACCATTTATTAATCATTTGTATTTTTTGCTCAAAAAGATATTTTATATCAAATCAAGTATATTTAAATTTTATGTATAACAAATTAACCTATTTTTATTTTTCATGTCTTTATGGTTTATAAAAATATGCAAAAATATCAAATTGAAATATAGTTTCTATTTATAATTTTAGAAAATTTATTATATTTGCACATTTCACAATAGAGAATCCTAAATAAATACAAAATTTCATAAGAATGGAAATAATTTTTTAAAATGAGTAAAAAGTTGGAAAAGTAAAGGTAAAGGTTGAAGAACTTAAATATAAAATTTCAACCTCGTAGGCCCTATTTTTTTCCTATGAAGTACAAGAGTAAAATGTACTTCAAAACACTTAGGGCAAAATGAGAATTTTACATTTTAAAGAGCATGTAAAAAATAATTGATTTGTGAATTTTAAACAAAATCGTTGGAGCGAATTTTGAGGAAATCGAAAAAAAATGAAAAAGTACATCAGTAAAGTACTAGTACTTTTTGCCCATTTTTGTTCAAAAGCCTATTATGAGTGTCCGGGACGGTACCTGACTTAAATATAAAATTTCAATCCGGTAGTTCAATTGCTTCACGCTAAAAATCCTCACACACACACACACACAAGACAGACGAATTCGCGGGACCCACTTTTTTTGGACTCAGGGGACATCGAACTTTTGACATGATCGCAATACTTTTTCTCACTATATATTTCATATATAGGGCAAGAGAAAGTAAAAAATACAACAGTAATATATATACATATAATTTGGTTTTAATCTAAATGATCTAATGATGAAATGTATGTAGATTTATTAAAGCTTCGCCTCCGCGGGCTGATTACGCGGGAATCACGATTTCTATTTATAAGGACCTTGTCAGCGTAATTTCATTAAAAGATACCTTAGAATTTGAATATTATTTCTCTATTATAGGATAAATTTGCTATTTCCGAGAATGCTAGATTATCCTATCTGAGCCAGCTTACAAAATTTTGTAATTAGTAAATTACATTCACACAATATTTTCAATTCATTTTTAAAGATATACAGTATATTATTTTTTCTCACTATAAAAAATATTTATTTCGTACTAAAAAACGGAAGTCTTCCCGTGCAAACCAATCAATTGAAAGAGTTATATAATTCTAAAGCTATTTATCTGATGGTTGATTAATCGCGAGGGTGAAAAGCTCTTACTTTGATGACGCGATGCTTGGCCGGGACAGAAGAAGGTACTTGTAAGATTTTGCACCAGCAAATGGATTCTGTTCCCTCCCCCTCCCACCATCTCCACCTGTGCCCAAATGACAGGTTATTTTCATTTCCATCCCCCAGTCGAACTCCCTTGGGACACTTCATTCTACGATTGCATTTTTTCAGCCATCCAATCGAATGCCGATTGCTTTTTAGCGAGACAAATGCTGATGAATTATTGATCAACGGACATTAATCAAACTTGTATAAGCGATTAAACTCTGATGCACACCAATAATTTAATTATATACATTATAATATCTGTAACAGATGTCAATGCTCCCCCCCCCTCCCCCAAAGATCGTTTCCTATTTTTTAATTGAGAATTCTCAGCTAAAAATTTTTTTTAATTTAAAAAATTTAAAAAGTTAAAAATTTTTCTAATTTTAGCTAAATTAATGTACTTAAAATTCGATTAGAAAAATATTTATATTAGTATTGATAATTACTAGGGTTCGGATTTTGCATATAATTCTTAATGGCTATCCTTCAAATTGTTTTATCTGGCCGTTTTAGGGTATCAGGACCCACCCAGAGAATTATTTTGCACATAAACGCATATTTTGGGTATTTAGCGATTTAAGCTTTATTTTGCATATTTGTGTGATTTTTATTCCTCGTTTTTTTGGCAAATCAGAAAAATAATTTAAGAAAATTTTAGAATCAGAGAGAGTAGGCCAGATGTTTCAAACCTTTTGAGACCTTAAGCACAAACATATCTCGCAAATTTGCTATTTTATTTATTTTCTAGCCATATCAAATCTTGTAGTGAAAAGACAAAATAATAAATAACTAAATAAAAAGTAAGAAAGAAGAGCAATTAAATGTCCCTCAATGCCTGCCTCTCTCTCTCTAATTGAGATTTAGATCCTTTTTCCTTTAGATTAAACTTTTTCAAAAGTTAGCTAAATAAAATTTGAACTCAATGAACATTGATATGTTGCTAATTAACCCCTTCTAGGAAGGCCATTTGAACAATTATTTATTAGAAAAGTAGAATTAAGTTTATAACTCAATATAAATTAACAAGTGGAAAAGCCCGCCGAAGGCCCTTGGACTCCCTTGCATGGCAAAATTTTAAAGTTTTAAATGTCCCTCTTTGACTCAACTTCCTTTTATTCTGGCCAATCAGGGCCCTGATGGGCACATACCAGGGAGGTAGGCAGGACAGTAGGCTGAGAATATAGGCGAGGAAAGTGTCGACTGAAGTGGGACGGTGAGGAAGCTTGTCCGCCATCTTGGTATGACCATAACATTCGAACCTGCACTATAGCCTGTATAAGGTATATGGTATAACCAGAGAATAACTATTGAATAAATAATCAATAGTATTTTTTATGATTATTTTGTTCTTATTCATATTGTATTGAAGTTAAATAATTAATTTTTTGCCTCAAAATTGTTTGAAACACACTTTACTCTTGTACTTAGGAAAGACAGGAGAAATCTTTGCCATGGTCACAAAATATAAATATTTCCCCATGATTAAAAATCTTATAATAAGAATATATCGCCGGAAACTAAATATATGTCGATACAAAAAATCTGGTGTGACAAGCACAGCACACAACTTTCGATTACATTGTTCTGTGCGACCAGTCACACCAGATGTTTTATATTGTATTTTGGCCGATGATATATTAAATAAGAATTTATTATTTATTTGGCATTGGTCGGCCAAGTGCAGCACACCCTGAAGCTCAGGGGGTGCTTTATTCCTTTCCCTTTTCATGCCTGAATGCCTAGGTTAGGGTCCCCCAACCTAATCACGTCCCCTTCACAAGCGTTTCTCAGCAAACACAATAAAACCCTTAACTGAAAGCCGATGCCATTTCTACAACATGCACTGACTTAAATTTTCGATGGACATGGAGGATTTGAGTGCGCACTTATAAGATGATAAAATCTTATCCCCTCTCGCTTTGGAGAAGTAATAAGTTTTTATGTGGTGGATTTCCAGTTAAAATAACACGATAGCATATAGAAATAAAATCCCTCTAGCAAACGAAAGTGTTACAACTATTCAAGAGTCGCCTCATTCTTTTTTCTCGCATCTGTTGATCGATCCAAGTTGAAAATGAAAAGATCACTGACCTCGTGCTGTCAGTTAATTCCAACCCGAATCTTACTTCCTAATAAATAAAGTTCTTGAAATTAATTAAAATTTACTTTGTATTTCTCAAACTGATATCACCACCACAAAACTGACTGATTGGATTTGGATACATTGGATTTGTGACAAGCACAGAACACAACTTTCAATTATCAAAGGTATGAGAGAGTCGAGTGCTGTGCGACCATCACACCATATTTTTTTAACCGATGTTTCTACTTTATTATGTAAGGTGTGAGCGTGTGTCTTTTTCTTCTCCTCTTTTCCTCTCCTTGAGTCTGAAGGCGCGTTTTCTCCGTTTCGTTGGCGATTTATGTTGATTGAAGGCTCGCCTGGTTTTCGCGATTCGCGACTGTCCCAAGAAAGAAGAGGATCTTCATTTTGGGATTATAAAGATGGCCCTTCTAAGTTAGTTTTTAGGATGAAGCCGAAAGCAGCAGTCTACATAGCAAGTTAAAGAAATTTTCAATATTTTTCATAAAATATTACGTAGCATCAATGATATAAACTAATCCTTTAATGTGTTTATTAAAGTTTTTGTGGTTTGAAATATTATTATTAGGAGAATTTTTAATTATAGACCACATTTTTGTATTAAATATTTATTAAAAATATATAAATACTGTACAACGTTTCAACTGCTTATTCTGCAGTCGTTATCAAGCACTGTGCACTTGCTCCGACTCAAGTGAACTAACTGTCATGTCCGTTGCTTGCCTTTTTATATACAGCGACGTCAGCGCCATCTGTAGGCATTCCTGTGAAGTTAGATTCAAAGTTTTCCCGCCATTTTTACTCATTTCCATGAAGTCAGTCACATTTATCAAAGCAAGTGTTTACATAAAAAGCATGATGTTACAATAAGTTTTCTTAGTTTGATTTTTACTTAAACATTTAATCTTTATTTTATCTAGGTTAGGGAGGGGGGGCTGAGATCGTCGAGATTCTTCAAGGCATAAGCAACTGGATCCTTTCGTAAGTAATATTAACTCTAGCAAAGCTTTAAAAAAAACATCTTAAGACTAATAAAATAAATTGTCAATTTTATTTTTTTTATACTAAATATAAAGGTTTAAATAAATAATTGATCACTGGCCTACTAGTGATAATTTTATAATCAAAAAAGATGAAAAAATAATTTTCCATGAGCAATTTGTCAATGTCCAAGTTTTTTTTTTTTCTTTTTTTTGTAATATATAAATAGTGCGGTTTTATATAATTTATTTCAATAATTAATTACATCATTAAAAGTATATTGTTAGACAAATTAATCTAAATTAAAGCCTTTATGAATTTTTAACGAGAAACAAAATAGACGTGGCTGAGGGAGGTGGGAAGGGTGGAAATGAAAAAGGCTGATGAAAATAAATTTTGATCTAATTAATAAAATGTCTAGTAATTAACTTTTACATACATTTGGTAATCAACAAATTGATTATAATAAAATAGAAATTAAATGATAAATTAGAATAATTAATATAAAAGATTACACAGGTCAACAAAAAAATTTTTTTTTTTTTTTGTTTCTGTTTTAATGCTGAAATTCTGATTCTAGACACCGAAAAACACTTAGATTTCCATTTTTAGCTTTTAAAGCTTGCTTTTGTTTAATTCGTACAGGGGTTGGATAAAAAAAAACCCAAAATGAGTGTAGCCTACTTTTTTCAGTTTTTCGCTTATATCTCGTAAACTAAGCAAATTTTATGCACCATAATACATTAGAAAGTTGTAGAGCATAAAATTTGCTAAAATATGGCTGATAAAACGAATTTCCAGACCCAATACCCAGACAGCACACGTACGTCTTATGTACGTACATCGTACGTACCGCCGGGACTTATCGGGCGTCTTATGTACATACATTTTGGGTCGCAGTACGTACATCGTTCGTACCGATTCCACACCTGCGTGCGTACATAACATGTCCCGTTTAGGTCTGGTCTATGAGCCGTGCGACCCTTCTTTAATGCATCTTATGTACGTACTGCCAGGACGAATCTTACATCCCGTTTTAGTCCAGTGCAACCCAGGAATATATTCTACATCCCTTTTACATCCAATTTTGGTCCTGTACCCCCCCCCCTCCCCCGCCTCATCAACTCCCCCCAAATTGGGTTTTTATAGGTATCAAGATCAAAAGCATCATCAATTTTTTGCTCTTCTAGAGAAAATTTAATATTAATAAATATTTTCCAGTTTACTAGATAATATCTTTTTTAATAATTAAATTAATTTATTTTGTATGATTTTGATTAAATTTTAGCTTAGCAAACAACCTATTATTTTCCAATTTGTCAAGAATTTTCAATTTTATTTGACCTCCTCTCTCATTGAAGTTAATATAATTTTCTAATTATCCGAGGATTCAAATTCGTTGACCGCATAATCTTTTTAACTTATATTTAATTAATTAATGTATTTTAATGACTCGGCTGAATATCCCATCAGATCCGGGACAAAGGGATGACCAAATTAATATTCCCTCCTTAATTGGGAATCCAACCTAGAGCTCCAATTAGCTCACTGGAAATCCTCTACAGTTAGCCCGAGTTATGATATTTAATTGATTACCTATAATCAATTAAATTAAATAAAATACATTTTTAATAGATATTCTATTATGTCTCTTTAATTTGATTACTTTTTTTTAATTATGCACCTTTAGGGTAAATATTTATGGTTAATGTTTTAGATTTAATATTTAATATTTAAATAAAAACATTCGTATATAAAAATTAAATATTAATTAATAGAGAGCAATGTAAGAATGTTACACAAATAGTAAATTATTTAGGAAAAAGCGAAGGGGAAAACCAAAATATTTATTACATCTTTCGGCGACTAACCCCTCCCATTCAAAAGACATCAGACGTATTCTTCTTTTAATATATAAAAAATATTTACTTTCTGTTAGCCATATCATACTTAGTTGGAATAGGAATACATTTTGATTTCCTTTTTCTGCAATGAAATTGTTCTGAAATTAGTCTTGTAATCTGATTTTTACTCGAGAATAATCTTAGAACAATTGAATTATTTTTTTAAAACTTGAAAAAAATAAATTGTCTACTCTACACATCAATCAAACAAATTCTGAATTCAACATTCAGATTGTCTATCTTTGGGTCATATCAAACTTTTATTTACAAATTAATAAATAAATAAAGTGTCGAAGAAAAAATAATAAGAAGAAAATGCAGCCAATGTAGTTTCTTTATTGAGATCAGCCCACGGCTAACGTTTCGGTCCTACGTTTGGATCATCATCAGAGCTAAAAATATACATTTAATGAAGATCAAAACGATTTAAAGTTTTTTGTATATATTTATAATAAAAATAGTTGTCAAGTGATTTAGTCTATAAAAAAACAGAAAACAGAATACCTGGGCTGTGTTAAAAAATTCTTTCCCCAGCACAATTGAATTATTCTTTTAAAACTTAAAAAAAAAAAAAATTTCTATTCTACACATCAATGGGCCGATCTCAAAAAAGAAATTCAATAGTATCCAAACACTTGCCAGATAAAATTAAGAATTTTTTTATTAAACAATATTCATATAATCGTCTTATTTTCTAGTAGAATTAAAAATAACTGCTGGATAATTAAAAAGGAAAAAAAAATTAGGGATAAATATCTTACTTTTATACAAAGTAAAATTGCCGTATTTTGAGCATCCTTTTTTTAAAGAAAATTATTCCATTGAAAGTGTTTGGATTAAATTTCGTTTTATAATTACGGTTAGAACTTAAATAGTTCATTAATTGTCAAATTAAATAGTCACTCTGTCACTGATAAATTGGGTGAATTTCGAGAGCTCGAGAAGTGCCTTGCTTAAATGATTAAACACACAATTGGGGACAAATCTGAGAAGAGGAAACCCTCGAACGATGTTTGAACAGCATTAAAACAAGAATAAATACATAAATTATCAAGACCTGATCTGAATCTGACCAAGGCAGTAAAAGCGTCTTTGTAGTGTACTTCCTTGAAAAGCACCTTTTTTTTTTTAATTCTCGCACCCCCCTCCCCAGGCACATCAAGCCTTTGGCGCCCCTCAACACCGACATCGGCGCCCCTAGGGCATCTAAGATATAGCCCCGGTACGGTGATTTTATCATATTCTTTCCATATATTGTCTAAAAAAATTGATAGTTTTCTTTTAAATTATATTAGAACTTGAAAGCAGCGCTCTAGTTGACCTCCGCCCTCAAAGTTACCGCGCTGATCAGGAGCTTTACCTCTGAGCCACTATAATTTAGTTTAAATAAAAATAATAGGGAAATTTTATTTACCAGCTCGATAATAAAAAACTTTTTTTTTTATAATGCACCGTTTCACAGATATAAGATTGCCTCACGATAACAAATTCATGGGGTCGAAAGCACCCTTTCATCCCCATTTTTTTTTTTTTTTTTTTTTTAAGTCAAATCTCTCTCATTTTCTCTTTTCTCCTCATCTTTATTCCATTTATAAAACAATTAAAAATTAATTAAATTTTTATTGATGATAAATTCTTTTAATTTAGTAAAATTTTATTTATCTCATTCAATAAACAAAAAAAAAAAAAACAAAAAATTCCTGCGCTCTTTTTTAATAACAAGTATTAACAAAACAATTTTATTCTAATGAAAATGAATTCGCTCGCTATATATATATACGGAATCTCTAATGCTAGAGATATATATTATTATATCAAATTATGTTAATTAAAATATTTTGTGTCAATATTTCAAAATTTTTTTAGTATATATCGTCTACCTTTAAAAAATGATAAAAAATTAACATCTTGAAAACAAAATCAAATCAAATTAGAGAACTTAATTAGATAAATAATGTTAGGCGCGAAATTCGTCTCCATGGGATCACAAGTAATCTCTAATCACCTAAAAAAAGGTCTTTGGGTTAAGTGGGGTTGGCTGAAGCTTAGGTTTGCTCTAGGTTTGTTACTTAGAAAAACGAAGAAGAAGAATTTTCAGCAGATTTTCATTAAATATTAGGTAATAAATTTTCAAATATTTCGCATTTCGGCATTCCTTCCTCGGTGAATTTCACCTCTCTTAGCACGTATGGCTCATACAATTAGAACATTGCTTTATTAACAGAGTGAGAGAGGGGGAATCCACAGAGGAAGGAGTGCCATAGCATGGGCGTAACTAGAGAATTTGCTTGGGGGGAAGGCATAGGACCAGCCATCCTCTGGGGGACCTGGAAGGCCCTATATTGTCTTCTTTTTTACTTTCTCTTACCCTATATATGAAATATATAGAGAGAGAAAGTATTGTTACTTATGAAATGCAAGAGGAGGCAATGGCTAAGCTGAGGATTACGAAGTCCGAAGTCTCAACATGGCTCGGGTTCGGATCCAGCTTGCCGCAAATAATTCAAACATCCTGCCGAAGACTCCTCTTAGGGTAGGAAAGGGGGCTAGCCCCACCGTGCTATCACAAATAACCTATTTGGCCTAAGTGTGTTCCCTCTCTGGGAACGGCCACTTCAACCTAACCTAACCTCTGAAATGCAAGTGGTCAAGTTGGAAATTAAGTTGCTATGGGAAACTAAATATATCTCGACATCAGATTTTTACGAATTGTATTTGCTTTTCAAGTAATTGTCTTTCAATTAAACGACAATAGGCTTTTTTAGATTTTTTCATTATTTTTTGTTATTCGGACGATCTCTTTTCTAATTATTCCGGATAATCGAGTTTCCCCTGCATATTTACTTTATTCTAATAAACATACTCGAATAAAAATATTTTGTTACAAATTTTAATTACTATTTCTTTTCTTCTTTCATCAAAATGGCCTCCGATGTCTTAGACCTTAAACGAATTAAAAAAAATAAACAACTATGAAATTTTTAACTCTCTTACAAATTTTAGTGTATCTTTCATTGAATCAATTTTTTTGTCTCATGCACACCTTGAATTTTTATTAAAATGTTTTTATAATTCAAAGTCTAACAACAATCCATATTTCCATGTGTATTAAAAATATGTATTATGAATATGTATTAAAAATAAACTTTCCTAGGGACTTGTTTAAATTAAATTAAGATTAAGAATTAAGTACCTAATCTGGATATTAATAATTTACTGTGTATTATCCCGAGTTTAAGCCTTTTCATTCTTTGATAATGGTTTAATAACCAATCAGTTTTGTCCTGTTCGAATTCTCATTTAGCACCATTCAAATCCGTTGGGGGAGGGAGTTGGAACAATTGTGTGTGGCACGAGAGCAAATTTTACTGACTCTGGCCTCCAATCATTTGTGAGCAAATTTGAGCCGACAACCTTTAGAAGGTGGGGACGAAAGGGGTCAGCGATAGCTGGGGCTCAATGGCGGATTATTCAGCAAACATTAGCCTAATAATTGCAATCCACTTGGTCATATGCAGTTTCATTAATTGACGTCAATGATCATTAGAAATTTTTCCAATAATGTTGATATTTCATGAAAATTCTGTTATTTCGCCAATTGTCTCATTGAGGAGAATTGTACAATAATTGTATGAAATTTGAATCACGAGCCATAATGTGAAGTTTAATCTATTTTGAATTCGCAAATACTTTTACTTAAAATTTAATCAAGCAGATGATTCTTGAGAAAGACAATTTTAATTTACTGGATATATATTTTTTTACTCTCTGTTTTTCTCTTTTAGTTTTACTTACTATTTAAAAATTAATCTTGCGCCTTTAGCAGATCTGTAACTCTTACTTCGTTCGCATAAAATTTATTTAAATTATTTGAGCTACCAATAAATTTTAATTATAGCTTCAATCCTAAATTCCTTATTAGAAGATTATTTAGGATTCAGAAAAACCCCTCCCTCCCTCAAGGGAACAAATTTCTTGAAAATATTCTTTTTCCATTTGAAAGTAGATTATGTTAATATTAATTTTTTTAATCGAAAAATTTGTATTTTTGTTTGCTCGCAAAGTAATTCACTCCTCCCAAATGGGTTTGTGTGTGTGAGGTCGTTTTGGGGTAAGGTCGAAATGGGGCTTCATCCGTCACGCGATTGGCCCTGTGCACAAAAAGCCTTTCTGCCCTTTTGCGAGCAAAGTTTGTTCCTAACACTTGGTCTAAAGATTGGCCGAGTTAAGACCTTTCGGGGTTGAGGTGTTCCGGACCGATCCATCAATTGGGCTCGAGTGGACCACTACTCGAACTTGCTCTCTTTACTTTCTCCTCACCGGGGCCTTTCTTCTCCTGATGCTTATCAGAGCCATAAGTCAGCTTGGCGATAACGTCCTCCTCTCTACCCCCCCCCCGCCTCAACCCCCAATACCACTTCAACTTCAACTTCACCTGCACGAACATCCGATAAATAAACTGATTTTTTAAATAAATATATTGTATCCTGACCTCGGGTCAGGAATTTCTTATGCCCCTGAGTCGGTGGCAGAATTTTCATGTTTTTACATTTGAAAAATTTGGAAAAATAAGTCAGAAATTCATTAATTGATTAAATAAAAGAGAATTTTTGATCTGTTTTAAAGAATGAAAAATTAAGATTAATTTTTGCATAATTAAAGTTTATAGTAGAAAGATCAAAGGACTTAGAGTAAAGGTCTTAATAAATTCTACATTCTATTAGCTATCGTTAGCGAGTACGTCTTTACTAAGCGCAAATTGAGGGTTCAAAAATTTCTAGAAATTATTTGAATTGAATTTATAGACTTGTTTTAATAATTATTTGTATTAGAGGATTGTAATAACTTTGCTTCAATGTTAAAAACTACAAAAACAAGGTTTTTTGGAGGTGTTTATGATAAAATTATATTTTTTCCTTCCTAAAAAAAATGAATGTCATTTTTTTAAATTTTGAACAAGACCAAGCTATGAAACTTGACAATCAAAAAAAAAAAAAAAAAAAAAAAAAATTATTTACTTTTTAATGTCTTCTCTTCAGAATCAGATGTAAAAAGTCTGAAGAGGTCAAAAAAAGTGACCGAAACTGGTTGTTAAGGGATATCTTTTTTTTTTTTTTAATTTCATACTTTAAAAAGTTAATATATTTAAAAATATTTATTTAAGATGAATATAAACCAATATATTTTGATTTTAAATATTTAATGTTCATTTTTATACCCGTACAAGAATAGCCAATGTATCTTTCGCCCATGTTTAATTTAATTAATTCTCTCAGCCCCAAGTTGGTAACCGCCAGCGTTAAAGGACAGCGTAGCCAAGGCATAGGGCATAGGCATGCCTTCTCGCTAGACGTGATAGTAAGCGTCCCAGTTTAGTTAGAATTCACCGAGCATTAGTAGAGTCAAATTTCTATAATTAAACTTATTCGCTCTAACCGATTTAGTAACCCCCCCCCCCCCCTATTTTAAAGACGTTTTAAGGCTTGTCGAATTTCTTTAATTGTGTATCTCTTTTTTTTTAAGTTAAATAGATTTAAAATCAAATCGCTTAAATAAATAAAGAAACGTTTTAAATAGAAGGATTAAAAATTTCAGGATTAAAGGAGTCCAATCATTGATTGCAAGAAACTCAAAGAGATAATAATTAATCTTTATTTCTCTTTTGTTCCTCTCCTTGAGTTGTAGTAAATAAAGATCTCATCGAATGAAAATTAGTGATTAATTGAAATTTCTCTTTACCTAGGTTCTTATTGAAAAAAAAAAAAAAAACCTCATTGTGGAGAGTGAAATATTTCGCTCTAATATCCAATATGTCTATATTTACTATCGCACGGCGATAAAATTCCAAAGAAAATTGATATTTGATTTATTTTTCTCATTCCCCCTTTGCATTAAAAAAAGTTCAATTCATGGAAATTCATATCGAAATTTGAACTCACTCATCTCGCTACGCAAAGATTACTTTCCATTCATTTTCGTTATCAGAGATGATATCTGGACCATAGTTTTTTGCCCGCAGTCTCTTTTTAAAACACTTCGGTTAGATGATATATAGGAGACGTTTCGCTCCTAAGATAAGTGAGCTATTTCAGAGAGTTTTTTTTTTCCTAAATGTCCTATTTTTTAAATTTATGAATTTAATTTTTTCCGTCCTAAAATGGGGAAGATTCATAGACTGTTTAGTTAGAAATTAATTATGTATGTCAGGACAGAGAGAAAAATATCAAAAGATAAATTGCAAGGAACCATTACATAAGATGATATAATCTTTATGCTTTTAACTTTTAATAAATATATAAGAGCCAGTCGAGCAGATCCTGGCTGGCCAGGGGGGGGGGTAACCTCCCTGGGGGCCCCCATGTCTCATCTGATTCCTTTCTGTGTTTCCTATTACTATTCTAGTACTAAATTTTTATTTATTAGGTACTAGTCTCAAAGCCCGCCGATGGTGGTTTATTGTTAAAACCTAAAAACATGCCAAGTGGTCTACGAGATAAAAATGTTTGGGGACCTCTGATCTATATCGGTATTAATAATTTTTTTCGATTTAAAATAAAATAAATTTCTTAGGAATCAAGTAGTCCTTATTTTTATTTATTATTATTATTATTTTTTTTTTTTTTTTGAAATAATTCTGCTCTGATTTGGTATTCATCTGGTATAAATTCTAGTAATTATTCCCAAGATCTTCCTAACAAAGTTTTCTCTACTCTGGCGAATATCAATTCTTAATGAATAATTAAACTCCATCTTTGAAACTCAACGTTTGCCGATATCCGGTATTAACCATACAAGCCTTAATCAATAATACATCACAAAAAGAATAGCCCTATTTATTTACTTTCTATTATTATTCATTTATCCATTTTAATTTATTTTGTAAATTATTTTTATTGACAACTTTATGATTTTCTCAGGAAATGGGAGACATATTTTTTTCTATTTAACAGTTATATAGTATGGTATACTCTGGAAGATTTACACGACTGTGTGTATGTGAATATAAGCTTTTAGGATTAAGTCGCATTAATTGTTGAGATTTACTTTCAACGTTTCGGTTCCCATTTTGCATTGATTTTCACGAATCTTGAACCCGAGAAATTTTATATTGATATATAAATGCGAAGACGCGTTTCCTCGGGATAAGTCGCGTTGGTTTCGATTCTGTGTAATTGTGTTTGGGTTTAGTTTGGCTTGCTTGATGTTTATCGAAAATCTTCCATTGAAATAATTTATTAGTTTTCAATAAATGCTCTGAAGCAAAATTTTTCAATTAAATAGTCGTTAATTATTACTAGAGGATCATTAAAGAAGGAGTTGAACCCAGGATCTCTTGCAACTGCCTTTCTAGCCCCTTGCATCAATACAATATTCCTAAAAGCTTTCCTTCGCATCTTATTCCTTCAACTAACACAAATTAAACAACCCAGTTGAAAAAAATTTTATTATCTCCTTAGGGACTTTCAGAAATGGCTCAGGATAAAGCAAGGAGGGGGACGAGCACAATACCCACAACCAATGAGCATATTTAAGCAAACTTTTACTATTTCCAGCCTAAATCTCATTCAATTTAAACTTTCTTAAATTAACCAACTTCTATACATGTCATGGATAATTTTCTCCAGTATAATAAAAAAGTAAAAAAAAAAAATAAATATTCATTGCTAGTAAATATAAACATTTGAATTAAATTATAGAATATTAATTTATATTAAAACATCAATACACCTGTGTTATATTCTATTTAAATAATGTCATTGAGGAATTTTTAATACGATTATGGAGAAATCTCCTTTATTAGAAATAAAGCTTTATAGAAAAGCCTGTCCCGAATGCGAATTCGAAAATCTTTTCTGTAGCCTACTTCCAAATTAAAATTGTGAAATCCGAAAATGGCCTTCGATATCATTCAAGCCATTCATAACTCCTTTAGCTTTCTAAAAGAGAGTTTGGGCAACTTCTCTTATTCTCGGAACATCCGAAGTTCAAGATCGAACGAAATTGAGAAAATTTTTAGGATTTTTTAAAATTTGCCAAATGCAATAAAATTTGTCTACAAAATAACTATGTAATTTATTATATATCAACAATTTTTAACTTACTAAGTAACCCCATTTCTTTTTTTACATGGCAGACCCTTGTAAAAAATATACGCAGGTTATGCGACTTATGCCAAATTTGGGGATATGTTCCACAACTTTAAAAAATCGGGTTAGATGAAAAATCTCTAAATATTTTTCCAAAAAAGCGTGCAAAAAAGTAATCATGAAACAATTTATTTTTATTTCAAAAGAAAATTAAAATCAGTGTACATGTAGGCCTACATGTACATAAAGTGAAAATTCAGTCCATAAGTACAACATATAAAAATTCTGATCAGGGTATTCTTCCAAAGTAGTATATCATACAATAATGTAATTTATATACCAGGTATATTACAAATAAATAACAAATTTTAAAATTTTTGAAAAAGTTCTCTTTCAAGTTAACCTATTTACTCCAAAAGTTGATTCAGATCTACAATATTAGTGAAAGATGATCACGCATTTGTGGAGTAGCTATAAGAGGAAGTCAAGGGGAAGTTGCGAAGTTGTCGTTTTTTAAGGTGAGCTTTGATTCCTTGCAGTGGCTGATCTCATGTTAATACTTCCCTTAAATTCACTCAAATTAAAAAAAAAAAACTTGTATAGAGAGGGTTAGACATACGGCCTAGTATCTCTAAACACCATAAATTTCTAAATATTCTCAACTCATATTTCAATTGATTCAAATCCTTCTTTTTCTTTTTTTTTTTCTTCGGGATCAAATAGATTCTTTTTTGAAAAGTATATTTTTCACCCGTATTTCTTCTGACTTGAGAAAGGTCCTCGTAAGGACGAGAAGGGTGAGTTGAGCTAAGGCAGGCATCCTCATCCTCCCTACAGTCAAACGAATATATATATTGAAAATCCCTAACGTGACACATCATATTTTTTCCTTGGATGCACATGATGAAAATCTAATGTACCAATTTTTTATATGGCAAAATTTTTTTTTGAATAAAATATAGCTAGGCTGTATTTTTTATGATTCTAAATATGAATTAAATTTTTTAATTAAATTAACTAAAATTTTTGAACTGATTAATTTGAAATTTTATTCTTCTTCTATTTGCTATCTATTCAAAACCAAAAAGCAACTCATTTGTGTTGATGAAGTGAAAAATAAAAGGAAAATACCGGAACGGAGGCCTTTGTAAATCACTCAAGCTAAAATATTCTCTCTCTTCTCCCTCTCCCCCTGTTTTAGAATATTCCGCGGCACTGAAGGCGAGATTGCAATAAATATTGCCCCACTCAAGAGAGAGGGGTGGCTACAAATAAAACAACGTCGTGACGGGGCCCCGAATAAAACAGGATAATTCAATCGAGTGAAAAAAAAAGCTAGAGAATTGCTGGCAAAGTAAATGTGCAAGTGGGGGGGGGGGGGCGAAACCCTCAACAACACTTGTAAGGGCATAAGAGAACTTGTGAAAAATTCCTAAATGTAGAGTGCCTAGGGTTGGGAGAGCAGGCGAGCCGAGGGTGGGCCAAATTATACCACTCTATACAAATTTCAAATTTAAATTTTTATAAATATTTAAAAAGTAGTAGCCCTCGGAATAGATTAATGCATATTATTTGAGGGTTTTAAAATTTTCCCCTAAAAACAAATATTAACTTTTCAAAACTTGAAAAATGTCGAAAAGCAGAAGAATAATGATGGGAGAGTGAATTTGGACATGTGATCAATCAATATATGGCCGAGGGATAAGTAATTGTCACCATCTGTTTTTACTTGCTCACAGCCCTCTTTTGGTGAAAAGCTTTCCATTGCTTCTGGTCAAAATTTGCCAATTGAATGATATTAATGAAAATATGCGCGAGTTTCGATGATATATTGACGACGAGTAACTAAACTTTTTTCTCTAGTTTACTCACAAATTAGAAGAGGTTTTAACAAAGAAATATTCTCGGATGTCACGAGGAAGTGCTCGTTCCCAGCCATCTGGTCCACACCTCTGCAGGTCCCGGGTCATCCCCATTTAAGGCACCTGAAATGGGGCTCTGTGTCTGGACTTCTATTACTGCCACACCAACACATTTTTACTTTCTCTTAGCCTATATATGAAATATATAGGAGAGAAAGTATTGCGATCATGTCAAAAATTCGATGTCGAGATTTTGATGGATATACATGTTTTGAGGTCCCCTGAGTCCAAAAAAGTGGGTCCCGCAAATTGGTCTGTGTGTGTGTGTGTGTGTGTGTGCGTGTGTCTGTATGGTGGACAGATTTTTAGCATGAAGGAATTGAGCTACCGGGTTGAAATTTTATATTTAACTTAGGTACCTTTGAAGAATCTCAAAATAAGCTTTTGAACAAAATCGGCCAAAAAGTACTAGTACTTTACTGATGTACTTTTTCAGTTTTTTTCGATTTTCTCAAAATTCCCTCCAAGGATTTTTTTTTAAATTCATAAATGAACTATTTTTTAGATGCTCTTTAAAATGTATATTCTCATTTTGCCGTTGAAATCTTCTGAAGACCACTTTACTCTTGTTCTTCATAGGAAAGATAGAAATGGTTGCCATGGTAACGGAATTTAAATCTTTTTCTTTTTATTAGATTAAAAATCAATTATTATTTAAATTCCCATTTATTTGTGTCTTTAATTGCTTAGGAGAAAACATATATATATCTCTCTCTCTCACTTGCAAACATTATCGCCTGTCTCTCCGCCTTCTCTCATAGGCCTAATGTTAATTTCCTATAGGGATTTTTATGTTAATTTCGATTCAAAAGGGGGTCCCCTTTGAAACTTTTTAGGCATTTAAAATTTTTTTTTCCAATTCTTATGAAATTTTGTATTTATTTACGATTCTCTATTGTGTATAAAATGTCCAAATATGAGATTAAAATTTTTAAAAATAACCATAGTTTATTTCAAGCAGTCAACATTTAAAATCCAAGTTTGAAACTAAGGTGCTATCGGAAACTAAATATATCTCGACACAAAAAATCTGGTGTGACCAGCACAGTGCGCAACTTTCTCTTACCGAAGGGTAAGAGAAAGTTGTGTGCTGTGCGCCAGTCACACCAGATTTTTGTTTTATAATTTCTTTAATCAATATTAGATATACTATAAAAATACTATAATAACTATAATAATTTTTTCATTTTTAGATTTAAAAAAAAAATTGAAAGCTTTCCTGATTAAAAATAATTAAATAATAACTAATTTTGAATAACAAAAACTTCTTATTTCAGTTTACTTTACTTTTCGGTCTCCACTCCCCTTCTTACTCAGATAAAATAAATTTAATTTTCAATTTTACTTTCTCGTACCCTATATATGAAATATATAGGAGAGAAAGTATTGCGATCATGTCAAAAATTCGATGTCGAGATTTTGATGGATATACATGTTTTGAGGTCCCCTGAGTCCAAAAAAGTGGGTCCCGCAAATTGGTCTGTGTGTGTGTAACGATTTTTAGCATGAAGGAGTTGAGCTACCGGGTTGAAATTTTATATTTAACTTAAGTACCTTTGAAGAATCTCAAAATAAGCTTTTGAACAAAATCGGCCAAAAAGTACTAGTACTTTACTGATGTACTTTTTCAGTTTTTTTCGATTTTCTCAAAATTCCCTCCAAGGATTTTTTTTAAAATTCATAAATCAACTATTTTTTAGATGCTCTTTAAAATGTATATTCTCATTTTGCCGTTGAAATCTTCTGAAGACCACTTTACTCTTGTTCTTCATAGGAAAGATAGAACTGGTTGCCATGGTAACGGAATTTAAATCTTTTTCTTTTTATTAGATTAAAAATCAATTATTATTTAAATTCCCATTTTATTTCTCGTTTTTTATTTTTTTCTGTCTTTAATTGTTTCGGAGAAAACATATATCACTCTCTCCTCTCTCTCTCTCTCTCTCTTCACTTGCAAACATTATCGCCTGTCTCTCCGCCTTCTCTCATAGGCCTAATGTTAATTTCCTATAGGGATTTGTATGTTAATTTCGATTCAAAAGGGGGTCCCCTTTGGAACTTTTTAGGCATTTAAAATTTTTTTTTCCAATTCTTATGAAATTTTGTATTTATTTACGATTCTATATTGTGTATAAAATGTCCAAATATGAGATTAAAATTTTGAAAAATAACCATAGTTTATTTGAAGCAGTCAACATTTAAAATGCAAGTTTGAAACTAAGGTGCTATGGGAAACTAAATATATCTCGACACAAAAAATCTGGTGTGACCAGCATGGTGCACAACTTTCTCTTACCGAAGGGTAAGAGAAAGTTGTGTGCTGTGCGCCAGTCACACCAGATTTTTTTTTCTTTTTTATTTGATAGAAAATTGCCAAATTTTCCAACCAATACATACAAAAAGACATTTCAAAATTAACAAAATATTAGGAGTTACATACGGTAAGTATTTTTAAACAAAAAAATCCGCTTTTCCAAAAAGGCAGAACAGAAATGCTTACATAAGCAAAGAGTAACGATTTGCTTGCTGTTGCTGACAGGGGGGATAAACTAAAAAAGCCGAAAATTTGCTTATGTAATACTTAAATGGCCTCATAATGAATAGAAAATTAAATTTTGTTTTACCGTATTTCTAAAGACTTTAATTAATTAAGGTTGTTCGGACATTAAAGCACTTTAACTGATTAAAAGCTAATTTTTTAATATGTTATTAATCACTATCAAATACGTATAAAATAAAATTTTGAAGCAGATCTGACACAGGGTTATCGTGTAATTAATTTTTAAAAAATTGAAATTTAACATGTAGCCTATGGGGAATAACGACGAAACGCACACATATTGAATTAAATAGGCATCTGTGCATCTGATACAAAAACAAAAAAACTTACATTTTATTAATTCACTTCCGAGGATTACGGTAAAAATAAAATCAAAAGTTTCTGCCGACCGCTTTTAAAGATATTTTAACAAGAAAGTCAAAAAAATTCTCCAAAATAACAGTCGCTAATATTTAAAAATAATGAATTCTCGAGAGTCAGACCAGCCTGGCAACGTCGCATAACATAAGTGTCTTATCTCTATGTCAGTTACATTTTTTTTTTTCAATTTTACAATATTTTTTCTCGCAAATCGTCCATTGTGTTTAAACTGATTTGCATTAAACATTGTAATATATTAAATAAAATAAAATTTAAGGCGTTTAAGATTTAAAATAGATAGTTGATGAATGCAATGTTGCCAGTTCTATATTACGTGAAAAACTGCTCAAGTCGAAAGTCATTCATTTATTATTTTTGGTAATTAAATTATTAACTTAATCCAATTATAAACTATGATAGGTCACGACTAAATTATAATAAGGAATTTTGGAATTCAAATTTTTAATTTTATTTAAAAAAAAATTTAGATTCTATTATGACTTACGATGTACTATCCGAACAACCTTAATATAGGCCAACAGTGGCGAACTTTTTTATATGTGCGTGCCAAATATTGCTTTTTTGGCCAGTCTCTAGCGTGCCGGAAAATTCTAACGAGAAAATAAATATTGAAAATTTAATTGTTATAGTTATTGTTATTTTTTTTTTTTAATTAAAAACTTGAAAAATTATTCCCCAGAGACCAGACTCAACTGAGTAGGTCTGCGCACATTTCTCGCCTTTGAAAATAGAGTCCCCTCCATATCTCAAAAACAGTTGGGAAGTTTTTATTCGCTCTTTGTTCAAATTTAGTATTCTATTGTTAGATGGCACTTACTTTTTTGAAACCCTATATTTTTATTTGTAAACAGATGATACAATTTGAAAACTGAAAACGTGCTAGAAAAATGTCTATATGTGTGATACGCGAGCCTGAGGTTCGTCACCGATGATATGAGCAATACTTCTCGACTATATTATCTCTATCTGTATGTGTGTACATAATCCATAGGGTCGTTATATTGGTTAAAATAAAAAAAAAAAGTTCCTATAGACATATGTCAGGAAACTTCTTCAAATATCCGCCATTTTTTTATATCTCTGGAACGTCTTAACCGATTTTCGCATAAAACTCACTAATATATATCCAGAAATATAAATTATTTGGAAAAAAATATAAAATGGCGAATATCTGGTGGGAAAAGCGCTTCCGGGCATATGTTTATGAAAATATTTTTAAATCGTAGGCTACTAAATTTTACACTTCTTCTTTCCAGAGTTCCAACATCCCTGAGCCCAAAAGAACTCCAAGTTACACAAAAAAGGTGTGAATGTGTTTGTGTTATTAAAAATTACAACGTTTCGGCCACTCCTTCTGAGGAAGAATGTGTGGCAGAAACGTTGTAATTTGTACAAATAAATCGCAGTTAAACCAAAATCAAAATTCTTTTATTAATGAGTATAAATTCTCTGTTACTCTACTAAGTGATCTCTCAGTAAAATCTCAAATATTTTTCTCTTAAAAATATATAAAAATTATATTCTCATGAACATAAATTATGAATGAACTTTTTTAATTTTAATTTGCTCATAAATCACTTCAAATCCCCCTTCACGGATAGGGAATACAAAATAAAAAATGGAGGAAATAAGAATCTAATTGAACAGATAGATCTAATTGATTGATTTTCATAATAAATAAATAATTAAATAATTAAATTCTCGTTCTTTTTTTCCCTCTTAAAGTAAATAACAGAATTAAAATTAATTTAATCTTTTATTTTGATCAAAAAATAGAAAGAGGACTTTGAAAAAAATAAATAAAAGGCAATAGATGAAAGTTGTTGCCTTGCTAATGGAGGAATCTCATTACTTTAATGTATATTTTTTTTTTTATTTGAAAAGAGGCAATACTTGGAAGGAAAAAAACACGAAGACATTTAATTATTCAAAAATAACATTATATATCTCAAAAAGGAACGAAAAGCAATTTCGTTGATTAATTATCTTATTGAATTGATGGTTGTGTGCTTATTTATGGATTGATTCCATTAAAATTGAATTTTTCTTTTGGTTTAAGAAGAGTTAATTGAACTAAATTCGGAAAAGGGCTCTTAAATAACTCCTTATTCACTTGTTCCAGCCCTTCGAGACCCTTGTCTTGTATGCACACATGTAAATCTTGTTCCCGCTGGTTCACAATCGCTGGCAGATGTCTAAACCCTAATTTGAATTTAGTGAAATTGTAAAACACTGAGAAGCACCAGCACCTTTTAAATCTTTATTAAAGATCAAATAAACGAGATTTATATTAGTGATAATGGGAATTTTGTTTATATTAAAAAAAAAAAAGTAAATCACTTAATGAATCGCGAATTGAAACAAAAAATCTTGGAGTGACTGGCCGCACCAAATTTTTTTGTGTCGAGAAATACTTAGTTTACACATTAAAATTGAAGTACACTTTACTGGTGAATTTTAGTTTGTTTTTTTTTTAATCCACTTTCCGGCTCTTCCTTCTATAGAGCCAATGTTAAATCCCTATGGGGATTTGCATGTTAATTTCGATTCAAAAAGGGGCCGGTCCCCTTTGAACTTTTTACACATTTTTAACAATTTTTTCCAATTCTTATGAAATTTTGTATTTATTTAGGATTCTCTATTGTGTATAAAATATCCAAATATGAGAATAAAATTTTTAAAAATAATCATAGTTTATTTCAAGTAGTCAACATTTAAAATACTCAGAGCCTATGGAAATTTTGAATCAATTGACTTTTTTACTTTTTACTTATTAGTCAAGTTTGGAACTAAGATGCTCTGGGAAACTAAATATATATCGACACAAAAATCTGGTGTGATCAGCGTTTTCTCTTACCGAAGTGTAAGAGAAAGTTGGGTGTTGTGCGCCAGTCACACCAGATTTTTTCATTTATGATGATATTAATTAAAAGAATGTGGATAAGAGAAGAGAGAATAGAAGGGCGATGCTGGATGCAAAGGGTGTCTCCTGATTCAGGAAAGGGTCTTACATCTTAATCCAGATAAAACTACATGATGGATGCCCACTCCCCTCCACTCTCTCAAAAAATAACCCTTTCCCTTGTTCATGGAGTCTCGAGGGACCAAAGTATTGCTAATTTGCACAGGGGTGCAGTGCATTTAGACATGAAATAATTCAAATTAATTTGCGAAATTGAACTGTCATGCGTAATTCTATACTATCAAAGCGCTTATCCGTCCATTTCCAAAATAAACCTTTCCAATTAACTTTTATGAATAAAAAAGTTATTAAATAAAAGAATAGAGAACGAGTACTTCAATAAAAACTAGAATGAAAGGAGTTGAATTATTCAATAAAGTAAAAGAAAGATAAAGCGATATCGAATTCTTAAAAAGGTTAATTGAAAAATCACAAATTTATAATCTGTATATCTTTTAGAAATTCCGGATTTCAATTTCATTGATTGATGAATAACAACAAAAACGAGAGTTTCTCAATCAAAATTTAAATAAAGTTCCGGGTTGAACGAGCTGAAACTCGATCGTTTTTTTTTTTTTTTTTTTTTTTTATAAAATTGGAAAAAACCAAAAAGATAGGCATACTAGTACCCGGAGACGAGACCTAAACCTAAACTAAAGAGGAAAATGATGGAAATAATGAGATAATCTGAGGGCCTTTAATTATTTATTTATTTATTAAAATTGAGATGTACATAGGGCTTATTCAGCCCCTCATTGTGTACAAATATTTAAAAATAAAAACATTTAATAAAGGAATAATATTTTCTTTTTTTTTCCTGATATTTATTCAAAATTGCATATTTTAAATGTTTAATGAAATCTTAGTAAAAAATACAATTGCGACCCTTGCATTTACTTTGTTTGCACAAAGAGTTGTGCTAAAAAATCTAATAGTCGTATTATCGGCTAAAATACAAAATCTCTCATGTCAGAGCAAACGAACGAGTAAACAAAGGGACTAATTCGAAATTTAATAAAGAAGCAACCCTAAAAAGGGAGGGGGTGGCGGCCAAACAACTTAAAATATTAATGGACAATGGCTCAAATTTCATCAAGTCACAAAAGAATCCCCCCCCCCCCTCTTTGTTTACCTCGTATCGATCCGCTCTTCACGTCTGTTTTTCAAAATAGCTTCACCCTTCAAAAAATGAAATGTAATTGTAAAAAACAAGAGTAATTAAAAATTGTAAAAGAATCACAATTTGAGTTTCATATTTAAATCATATTTTATATCAGTATATGGAGTAAATCTTTTAAAATGTCCCTCATAGTTAATGATTCATAATTAAAGGAAACCTTTAGATGGACGCAAAAAAGGCAAAGGGCGCAAGTTACCAAGCAGACCACGACGGCCAATGCAATTAGGGGTTCGCGACAAAGCCAAGGAAAAAAAAGAAATTTGTTACAGTTGGATTTAGTCTTTGAGCTTTTTCGGGCTTTGGTATTTGTGTGTTTGTAAGGAGAGAAAAGAAAGAAAAAGTCACACAATTTTGCTTTAATCTTTTTCTCAGATTGAAATCCAAGAAAGGTGGAAATAATACTACCTTTAAAACTGAGAGAGATACGCGGGATCTTATTTCAAATTAAAGAGACTTGTCATCTTTATTTTATTTTGAATCTACAATTAAATTTTAATTTTAACAACACTTTTGATTTCGTATTTTAAAATTTGTATGAGATTTTGCTAAAAATAAATTTGCAAACGATATTTAATGGTTCGTTAATTTCAAAGAGAATATTATAAGGCATAGCAAGTACACGCATAAGCCTTTCTTTGAATGTCTTCTTTATAATATTTTCAATTTCAAAGTGTCTTCAATCAATTAATAATGCAGACAAATAAATGATCCCGTTTGAGTAGACATCTTCGCAATCCAGATTTTAAAATCGGATGGAAAAGAAGAAAATTTCAAAATATTAGATACAAATTTTCTGGATTGTCCTAAACCAAAATTGTATTAAATAACATTTTATCTCCGTGAAAAATTTTTGTTCGCTATTTCGGGTCTGATACTATTTCTGATTTATTTGAATGGAGAACATGATTCTCTTTTCGGGAACTTGTAGAGCAGAAATCTGGTGTGACAGGTCGCACAGCATACACCTTTGGCTAATTCAAAGTTGTGTTCTGTGTTTTTCACACCAAATTTTTTGTGTAGACATATATTTAGCTTCCGCCAATGTAAATTTTATAAACATAGAAAAATATTTATATTTGGTTACCATGGCAACCATTATCCTATCTTTCCACTCAAGTACAAAAGTAAAGTCTGCTTCAAACAATTTTGAGAGCCAAATTAGAATTTACATTTTAAAGAGCAATAATTGATTTATGAATTTTAATCAAAATAGTTGAAGCCAATTTTGAGAAAATCTAAAAAAAACTGAAAAAGTATAAAAGTAAAGAATTAGTATTCTTTGGCCGATTTTGTTCAAGAACTTCGTTAGGTCACAGGGGTACCTAACTTAAATATAAAATTTCAACCTCGTAGCTCTTTTCATTCTTGAGATATTTGTTTCAGGGGCACCCAGACAGAGAAACCATTTTGCGGGACTCACTGTTTTGGACTCAGAGGACGTCAAAACGTGTATTTCCATCGAAATCTCGACATAGAATTTTTGACATAAAACAAATATTACTAACATACACTTAAGAGAAAGTAAAAAATTAAATTTTTTAGGGGGGAGGGGAATGCTTGCACTCTGAACTTTGACTCCCCCCCCCCCCTCCCACGCAAAGGAAATTTGAATTTGTTTTTTGAGGGTTAGGGGTGTGAACTCCGGCTCTCTTTATTTTTTTGTATACAAGTATATTTGTGCAATTTTAATGATCTAAAATTAATTGATAACCCTGGAATGTATTTGACTATCTCTTAGAAAATAAACCAGGTAATTTTACAGCATCGAATCGCTTTTGAATATCTTAAGCCACTCTATTTGAAAGCAGCAATAAAATAACTTGGAATAAATTGTAAGTTGACTTTAGTAAACTTGTAATATAAACACTTGGTGTGCGTGTGTGGTATACAATTGTGTCGACCACATTACTAAACAGGACGCATCCCTTGTGAGATGGTCAAAAGGGCTGCTGGTTTACTTGCTGCCCAACGAGAAACCTAATAGCTGTTCAAAGATCAGCACATAACCGTATCTCAGCCAAATGGGTTTCCAATCCAATTTTTTTATCCTGCATTTCGGCATTAAAAGCAAGTATTGCTTAAATACCCGAGTTTAGGCTTTATATATAAAGCTGTTGATTATTTATAAATGTTTATTTGAGCCCAATTTATATGAATCGTTCCCAGGAGGCGGGAGATCGATTCACTCTGGAGAGAGAAAAAAAAACAAAAAGATTCGAGAAAAAGTTAAAAAATTCGTTAAAGCATCTCACTACCTGTGGCCTGTCCGACTATAATACGTAATTGTTGAATCTGTCAAGAATTCGTCCCTATAAGCTATGCATAAACCAACTTGAATATTTTTTATTTCCCCCACCACTCGACTACACTCTATTCATTTTATCCCATAATATATCATTCATATAAAACAATAAATGAATTTTAATCTTCATATTATCAAATGGAGTATTTAGCTAACTCTGCCCCCCCCCCTCTTTTGATCCAATTTTACATATGTCACTGTAATAAATAATCGGATGATTAACATATAGGCTTAAATGATAAACGTCATCGATGCCCAAGTAAAATAATTTTATAGTTTATTATTTAATCTGATTCGATTAAAATTATTATAAAAATATTTTCCAACAATAAATAATTTTTAAATTATGATTACTCACTATAAATTAAAAAAAAATCTTTTAAACTAAAAGTTTTAAAAAGTTAAAATAATTGAATTTTTCTGGTAGTCTTCCCGGGGGGAAATAAAATTACACTTGCTACTCGGCTATTTAGATGCAGTGTCAGTCGTGAGGTTTTGCTTAAAGGATAGTTTTTTATTATGGTACATATTTGTCGATCTTAAGAATTAATATGAACATGTATAAACATGAAATTAAAATTCAGTACCGCACCACCTGTTCTAAACTCTGGCAATTTTGCTTGCCCTGAAGACGATTGCGACTAATACTCGAAACGTCGGCAACAGAATATAAAGCTTTTTTATTTCACCTGGCTGCTCTTCCCTGGAAGACTCCCTCCCTTTGAATATTTTTAGTTTTTTTTTAATTACATAGGTTTGAATAAATAAGTTTCTTTTTAATCACCAGGAAAAAATTATCGTTTTCTGAGTGTATAATGAATATCACGATTAGTCCTTTTTCCAATAGTCCCGGATGTATAGCGTTTTTATTTAATTTTAGTGTGACTAGAACCTTAAGCTCAAGTTTAGAAATTGTAAATGCTAGCAAAAAGAAGGATGAGAGAGAGACATTATGTCCCGAATTCATTTATTCGCAAATACCCAGTTGGGAAAATGAAGCTTGAGCAAGAGAAACTTTTAAGCTTTCTCATTTTATTTGAAATCATATCAACAGCAAAAGCAATTCAGTGGATGAGATTCAAATAATTTACAAAAGGATATAATCAAGTCGAGATGCTAAAATAAATATTTATATATATCTAATTCATAAAATGTCTTCTAAATTAAAATTTTCTCTATAAACAAATTGAGTCAACAATTTTGACAGTCTTACATTAGTTAAAGTTGTGGGATTTCTAATGAAATTTAGAATCAAACACAGCCAGGGTGACTCATATAAAATTTTCTAAAATTTAGATAGATATTGATATAATTAATACTCATCTTTATTAACTTGCTAAGGCCAAAAAAATAGGTACCAATGGGAAATGAACCATTGATCTGACGATTTGTACTCAGCATGCCTTAGCAGCACTGCACTTGGCTATTTGATTTTAATAGATGGCTAAATTTTGTTCCCAAGGAGCAGGAGAAATGAGAAATGCCTAATCATCAGGAATTGTCAAATATCTGCCGAGAAGCTCTCACATTAGCACAGTTCACCTCGTCGTCAATTCGTAATGGGAAAACATTGGTGAACGAAAGTTAGCGATCTAAATAGCCGAGTGCAGTCTAGTCGTAGGGCATGTTGAGTACGAATCGGAGAAGGCGTAGTTCATCTCCCGCCGATACTTACTTTTTTCGGTTTTCGATGTTTAATTCATTGTCTTGAATTAAGACCAAGTTTATTATTCATTATTTATCACTAAAGCTCGGATTTCCATGCAATTGCATATTCTATTTGCTAGGCCTAACATGTTTGTCCCGGAAAACCAATTTTCATTCTGAATCATGCCTCCTTGGAACCTCCTTGGAAATTAAATTTTATATTGCATATTTGGTGAATATTGCATAAAATTGCATATTTAGAACTTTTTGAATATTTTAAACATATTTTGGCAAAAGTTTTATTTTATTTTAATTTTGTAATCGATTTTCTCAAAATTGGCTCCAACGATTTTGATTAAAATTTAAAAATCAATTATTTTTTAGATGCTCTTTAAAATGTATATTCTCATTTTGCCCTTGAAATCTTTTGAACCACACTTTCCCCTGTGTACTTCATAAGAAAATAGGAGAAATGGTTGCCATGGTAACAAAATATAAATATTTTTTTCTGTTTATAAACTTTATATCTTGAATTCTAATATATCAGCGGAAACTAAACATATGTCGACACAAAAAATCTTGCGTGACAAGCACAGAACACAACTTGCGATTACCGAAGGTAAGAGGTGCGATCAGTCACACCAGATTATTTTACATTAAATTTAGTTTTTAATTAGACCAATTTTTGTATTTACACTATTTCCTTCCAAAATTAAAACACGAATAATCATGGTTTACCTATAATTGGATATTTTAGTCATATATATTGCATATTTTAATACTTTTATTTAGGAGTTTTTGCTGCATAAAAATCCGGGCTTTATTTATCACATTTAGCGTTTCTTATGCGTCATAATTAATTCTTTAAAAAAATACATTTTGTAATTTCTTTTTTTTTAATTGTATGTTGATAGATTTTATTAGTTTTCGGTGGTTCTAGATTGAATCCTCCACTTCATAATTGACCCGTTCTATTCAAGTGAAGAAAATATATTTTTGAAAGTAAAAAGAGCTTAAAATAGCTCCAATATCGCTCGATTGTGAGTTTAGTTGCCCCGCGTTGTAATTCCCCCTAGTAAAAAAAGATCCCTAAATTTGTTATATTTATTAATGCGACTTGAGTCAGTGCGCAATGACTGATGAAGTTTTTGCCGCTCCTCTAGATTGCTAGCTAGTGTCGGACATGAAAAGGCCAGCGAGTTGAAATATCTCCAGAATTGTTGTCCTTTCGTAGTTCTTTATTTCTTTTTTCTTTTTTTAGGAAGAGGGGAGGCCAGAACGACTAAAAGACTTTTTTCCTCCCTTGATCGAGTCCAATCAGTTTTGTTTCAGATGCCCGCCCCCTCTTCTTTCTGCCTTTTGGCTTCTTTATAACAAAAATACCAATCCAGAATATAAATTCTATTGATTATGGTTTCAGAAAATAAATTCCGACTCTATAAAAAAACAAATATTTAGTTCTGGTTATTATAAATATTTAAAGGCACTTAAAACAATCTATATCTATATATAATAAGATTTACTTTTGCAATTCAAAAAAATTATATAATATTTATAAATTATAAGCCTACAATATAAATTTGTTTTTAATTTTCCTTATTATTAATATATTATATAAAACTTATATAAGGAAATATACCCTATTGGGCAAAAAAGAGTTACTTTCTGTTATTTTCATTGTAAGAGGGAAAACTGAGTCTAAAGAATCTTAAAGATATAATAAAATTATTTAATAAAAAAAAAATTGTAGCTGCAAAATAAAAAGACGGCACCCACTGGAAGATATTCTCAAATTTGTAACGAACGCGTTTCACTATCTCTTCTTGTTTTCATTGCATTTTATTTTCGTTCTTAGTATCGTATCCAATTGAATATCATAAATAATTAAATGCTATTGGAAATATCCGACGATTGTAAAATAAATTAAGCTATTATGAATAAATATAAACAATGAATATATAATGGTAAATAAATAAAGAGTAGAAGATAGGCCTCGCGGATAAATGTGCTGGACCGGGAATCTGAGTTAAAGAGACTCGCTTGAAACAAAGAGGAGGCCTAAATGTTTCACCAGCCAAGCCGTCCTCCCAATTTCATATTTATTTATTAGAATCGATTACGATGGCAATCATTCACTTCGCTCGTGCCATTTAAACTCACACTTAATATTAATTTTTTTCTGTTTTTCAAATTCTTCCTCTCAAGCCATGAATTTGACCAAAATTAATTAATTCCATACTAAAGTTTTGGCCCGACGGATGCTGAGGTTCTTTTCAAATATTTGAGGACCTTTTTACTCCCTTCTGCTGACCAATTTACTCCAAATTTTAAATCTTTCTTGTGCTATAAATTTCTCAAGTTCGATGAGTTTCAAAAATATAACACATAAAAAGTTACGTAAAATTTTTTTTTAATTTTGACTTTTTTATTAATTTGTTTAAGGACTTTTTCGGCATCTAAGGCTATTTAGACCCAGGGCCGGACTGGAAACATATTTAAGCCTGGGAAATATCAGTGACGTAGGCCCACAATATTAAATTTAACAAAAAAAAAAATTACATTAGTAATTTATAAACATATTTATTAAAAAAATAAAAATATTTTTTTTTTTGAATAATTGCAACAAAATTAAGTACAGAGTGAAGTAGCCTACTTCTCATTTTCAATTCAACGCTTCTACGCACGTCATCTGCATGTTTATTTTGTTGTCTCGTTAATCAACCATTGAGTTAAATAGAAATAGAAAGAGGTGAAAATTGTAAAAATTTAAGTTAATTAGAAAAAAAAAAACCTTAAATATATGAGGGCCCACCGGGATATTCCGGGTATCCCGGGGGCCAGTCCAGCACTGTTTAGACCCCATCCCTATTTATTTAAAATAATTGGTAGCCAATTCAAATGAAATACATTTTTCTCGCTTGGGACAGGAAGCGAACTCAAGACCCTAGGGACGGGAAGCTAATGTCTTCTCCCTGAGCCAGGGGTCGCGGGCTACTTTCGATTTAAAACGTAAAAATATTTTTAAAAATTGAGGATGAGATGATGGGTTGAATTTTCCATGATCATAAGTAACTAACTCGTTAGATCATTTCATCGAATTAACATATTAGCAAAATTATATTAATTAATGAATAATTTTAATATGTACTAGAACAGGGGTCGGCAACCTGCGGCCATTTGCAACTTTTTGCGCGGCCCGCCAAAGGTGAACTTAGTCTAATTTTTTTTAGACTATTCAGGCTTCTCCAAAATCAAGCAAAAATAGGATACTTGGCATCAAAAGTTTCAAACAACGAGAAAAATAAAAACAAAAATCATTCTCTCTTTCAAGCTCTAGAAATATTGAAAAAGAATTTTATTTTGTTTTGTTGTTACATTTGAATGTGCGGAAATTTTATTTTGAAAATGGCCCGCCATCCGAAAAAGGTTGCCGACCCCTGTTATAGAAGATATTAATATCAATATTAAAGCCTTAATAAATGGGCAATTGTCTCAAAATGAAGAAAGGATGATTGTTTGATTGTTTTTTCCTCTGAGAGCGGGGGAAGGCTATTGCTGTCTTTCTATTATATATACTGAACCAAGACAAGATAATGGTCCATAGGAAAAGATCACCTAACTATAAAATTCTAGGAAATATTTAAAATAAATTATTTAAAAATAAAATGATAAGAGTGAACTGATAATCAGAAAAATAATACTTTTTAACTAAATTGGCAAGAAAATCAAAGATAAACTAATTTCCTAAAAGGTGAAAGTGATTTAGAATTAAGGAATTCAAAATTAGATTTTCATACTTTAGAGTTTTTTGGAATTTCCATTAATTTCCTTGTTTAAATTTAATTATATACAACATTTTTGTAAAATATATAAATACTGTACAAAGTTTCGACTGCTTATTCTGCAGCCGTCATCAAGTACTGTGCACTTGCTCCGACTCAAATGAACTAAAACGTTGTACAGTATTTATATTTTTAATAAATAATTAATACAAAAATCTGGTCTATAATTAAAAATTCCCCTATTAATAATAATTCAAAGCACAAAAGCTTTAATAAACACATTTCTTACACTTATTTGCGGAGTGAGTGTTTTTCTCATAAGCGCCTGGAATACGCAACCGTTCACACACAACAAAAAAAATTATCTATTTGTGATTTTTAGAGAATTAATTCCCAAAAGGTTATTACAATAAATAGATAGACGCATATGCATTGGAAAATAATATTGCCTATTCAGGTGAATCGTGCAAATGCATTGCTATTAGCATACTATAATTGGTCCCTGGGCTATTTTTATTCCTCCTCTGCAGTCGATCGTGACTAGCTGCGCAAGCTCCCTGTTTAGTAAGCAACAGGGCTAATTGTAGTCCTCTAAGATTGGCCACTGCAGTCAACGTGTCCCGAATTCGCGATTTGCACTCAGAACCCCTTCCCCTATCTGCTTTTAGATTTGCACCCTTATTACAACGTCTTTAAATAAAATTATCATTAATAACTATTTCCTTCAATTTGCATTCTAAAATTAATACCACTTCTGGAGACCGGGTGAAAATTATAAACTATAATCTTAAAAAAAGAATTTAGTATTAGAAATTAATTAAGCTACACGTTATATAGTTAAAATTACTTTTTCAGTAATGGTTCGGATTCCTTATCATTCCAAAAAAATTTAATCCAGATATGAGTAGAATGGCAGCCAGGAAAGAAATCAGACGAAAATTTAATCAATCTTTTCAATAATTTTATTTCGATTGCCGACGTTTCGGACTCAAATCGCGCCCTTCCTCAGGACAATCGATAGTTAATGAAATACAGATGGGCGTATTTTGTTTATTGACAATATAAAAACACAATTCACGGGTGTGAGATGCATTGTTTCTTGCTGTATATACAGTATTTGATAGCATTCATTGACGCCTTTCGCATTAACCCAACATTAAGAGTTAATACGAAAGGCGTCAATGAATGCTATCAAATAGATACAGCAAGAAACAATGCATCTCACACCCATGAATTGTGTTTTTATATTGTTAATAAACAAAATACGCCCATTTGTATTTCATTAACTATCGATTGTCCTGAGGAAGGGCGCGATTTGCGTCCGAACCGTCGGCAATCGAAATAAAATTAGATAAAGATTGATTAAATTTTTGTTCAGCCATCATCTCCATATTATTACGAAAATTTAATCCTTATCAACGCTTTTATTTGCATTGTCTGTCCCTAGTTGAAAAAAATATAAATAAGACAAAAACATTTGGAAATACTATATAGACTAGCATTTATCACAACAAAGTTATCATATTTTTTAATATATATAGCAGAGTAGTATATTATCTGCCTCTTGTGCTAGTGGTCAAGGATGCAAAAAAGATTTATTTCAATTTAATTGATTGGCAGTAAATTGAAAAGAGTCAGGGCCTAAATGGCCTCCGATGTCGAAAAAGAATAAAATAAAAATAAAATATAGAGGAAAAACATAAAATGTTAATTCACATTTATATTTGCTTAGCTAAATAAAACTAAAAACACGAGGTGATATGTTTCAATATATAATTAATTGGTTTACAACACTTAATAACTTATTTTGACACCTTCTGTGTTTGATGTGAAACATATCACCTCGTGTTTTTAGGTTTAATTTACCTAATTAAATCATGTTTCAAATAGATCCAATGGTTACTTGTTTAAATATAATTTTATTTTAAATATAAAATTTGACTTAAATTTAATTTAAATAATAACTTCGCTTTATTTTCCTTATTTACATCATTATTTTTTTTTTTTTTTTTGGAATGGGTGCATAAGGTCCGAAGACCTATAATGACCAATAGTCACATGCAGCCAGGAAGAAAAAAACAAAAGGAGAAGCATAAAGGGGAAACTCAACTGCGGGAACTGAGAAGATGCCTGTTGAGGTTAGACTTGAAAGTCTGAAGATTGTAGGTTTTGGGGAAGATAGACGCAGGGAGCTTGTTCCAATCACGGGAGGTCATGGGGACAAAGGAAGAATGAAATTGTTTTGTTCTGTTAGTCGTGATCTGAACAGCATAGGGATGCTGGGAAGATGCCTCTCTTGTGTTCCGTGAATATGTTGCATTGGGTGGGATAATTGATTTTAATTCGGCAGAGCATTGACCATGGTAATACCTGTAGAAGAGAGATAGTGCAGATACTCTTCTTCTATGATCTAGTGACTGTAGGGATGCAGTAAGGGTAGAATCACCTATCAGTCTAATTGCACGCCTCTGTATGGCTTCCAAGGAGGAGAGAGCGTCTTTCGACGCCCCTCGCCAAAGGTGGGAACAATATTCAAGACACGGCCGATTTATTTCTTTGTTTGCAGTTTATCCTTATGCTACAAACAATTTTTTTTTCGACGAACAGACAGTGGCGTAATTTGGGGAGGGGGGGGCAGGGGCATTTGTCCCCCCCCAAGGGCTCTGATTTTTATAAAATTTTATAATATTCTTAAATAAATATTTCAAAATACTGTATATCTACGAGTATATAAACAACTGTACAAAATTAAACAATTTATAAAATTAAATATCTTTTGGCCAAATTAGAGTACCTATTTATAAGGAAATTTTAAGAAAAAAAAATATTTGCCCCCCCCCCCCCCAAGAAAAGAATTTGCCCCCCCCCCCACAAGAAAAAGTTGAAATGACGCCACTGCGAACAGATAGGATTATAGATTGCCGTAAGGAACAAAAAAAAAAAAACAACTTTAATTAAAATGAACTTTTTGTATTAAAGATTTGTAACAAAAAATAAAAGCGTGGACGCTCATTGAAACTTGAAATTAAATTAAATATTCAATGAGAGCGACCAGGCGTTGAATTTTGTCATAAATATTTAATATTTTTAATAGATTTCAATCATAATTGTTATTTGCTCATACTTCAATTCATCCTATTTGATCTCTTCAGCTATTTTATTTTTATAAAAATTTTTTCTCTTTATTTCTTTAAAATGTATTTTGTCAAGTCAATCTCTCGTTGTCTTATTAACCGGTAACGAGTATAGGAAAGTTTTGTGACATTCATCTATTTGTTTTTTTAATAAAATTTGAAATTCAAAAATGTCGTGTGAAATCAGCTCATTAAAATATTAGAAAAAATAACATTATTTACCGTTCCTCTTATTATTTATATATGTATAAGTAAGTAATGGAAGCACGAGGTAAAGGTGAAGGTGGAGGTGGAGGTGGAGAATGGCTGTCTTTGACATGTCTATAGGTTTCTAATTTGTGGAGTGCAGCACTGGGGAGGGTTGCTTTTACGCAAATTGGTGTGTAAGAAGAAGACGAGGGCGATGTAAATAAAGCCTTGAGCTGGTTCTCTATCTCCAAGACAAGAGTCTTCTTTGCGCCAACGATTGCAAGTGACGACGAGAGAGTCTCACTGAAGCCAATCAAAAATAACAAAAAAACTAAAGCGAAATTTAATTAACCAATAAGGAATTTTCAATTCTAAAATGGTTGCTTAATTGATTTAGAATTGCATGATTTTTATTTATTAGATATACAAATATTTTTTGAATTAATCTTGGTTTATTTTTTAGTAATAAGTATAAGTTAAGGAGAAGTTGCTGTTGATGTTTTGGAATGGAAAAGAACAAGTACAGGTGCAGTAAATAAAGAGAGCCTTTGGATGCAAAATGCCGAAAAGGGGACGTTTCGGACAAAATTTTATTTATTATAATTTCGTGGCTGTATATAAAATCGTTCGTAATAGGAAGAGGTTAGCAGCCAAATAAAAAGAGCCTCTATTATTAAATAAACTCTTTAATCCGGACGTTTCGGCATAGGTTCACTCTGCCATCATCAGCCTTCCAAGCTAGAAGTCATCAAACATTCACATAACATTTCATTATTATAACATGGCAATTACATTAATATTTACAGTATAAAAGTGTTACATATATTACTTACAGTGCATAAGTCTTAAATAGACATATATTGAACATTAATAATAGAGTTGTCTGGAGTAAATAATACAATTGATTGATATTACCAATGCATTTAGTTAGTGAATATTGGACAACGTTAAATACCATCAAGTGGCGGGCAAGAGAGAAACGAGCTCAATGAATTAGATTTTTTAAATAACGTCTTTATATATAATTAAATTATTTCAAGAAAGATAAGGCTTATAGATATTATGATTAAATTTATTTAAAATATTTATTTCTAATTATAAACCTTTTATTAAAAAAGTGCTCAACTCTCTTCGATCAAAAGGGAGAACATTTATATTTACAGTATAAAAGTGTTACATATATTACTTACAGTGCATTCACTAACTAAATGCATTGGTAATATCAATCAATTGTATTATTTACTCCAGACAACTCTATTATTAATGTTCAATATATGTCTATTTAAGACTTATGCACTGTAAGTAATATATGTAACACTTTTATACTGTAAATATTAATGTAATTGCCATGTTATAATAATGAAATGTTATGTGAATGTTTGATGACTTCTAGCTTGGAAGGCTGATGATGGCAGAGTGAACCTATGCCGAAACGTCCGGATTAAAGAGTTTATTTAATAATAGAGGCTCTTTTTTATTTGGCTGCTAACCTCTTCCTATTACGAACAAAATTTTATTTGTTCATCCTTAGTCCTTGTAGGCTTATAAACTAATTAGCCACGAAGTTGTCATTGTTGTTGTGGCACGGATTTGTGCACATGTAGATCCTATATTTTTTTATAAAAACAGGCGAGTGTCAATGTTCTGTGAGAGTCTATAAGATCATCACTTCTACATGTGCACAAATCCGTGCCACAACAACAATGACAACTTCGTGCCTAATTAGTTTATAAGCCTACAAGGACTGAGGAAGGACAAATAAAATTTTGTCCTAAACGTCCCCTTTTCGGCTTTTGGCATCCAAAGGCTCTCTTTATTTGCTGCACCTGTACTTGTTCTTTTCCATTCTTTTTTAGTAATTAATAATACAAAGCAATCTGGTATGACTGCACCTTAGTTAACTTGAGCACTAAAAAAAAAGTAAAAAAGTCAATTAATTCAAAATTTCCATAGGCTCTGTGTATTTTAAATGTTGATTGCTTGAAATAAACTATGGCTAAATTTTAATCTCATATTTGGATATTTTATACTGAGAATCCTATATAAATACAAAATTTCATAAGAATTGGAAAAAATTTTTTAAATTGTGTAAAAAGTTCCAAAGGAGTCGAATCGAAATTAACATGCAAATCCCCATAGGGATTTAACATTGGCTCTATGGAAGGAAGAGCCGGAAAATGAATTTGGAAAATCTGGAATACATCAGTAAAGTGTTCTTCAAACAATTTTCACAAATATTTTACTGATATATTTTTTAAAGAGCATAGGCAAAATAGTTGATTTATATGAATTTTAATTTAAAAAAAAAAAAAAGAAAAAGATTTATATTCTGTTACCATGGCATTTCTCCTATCTTTCCATTTAAGTACAAGAGTAAAGTGTGCTTCAAAACACTTCAAGGGCAAAATGAGAATATACATTTCAAAAAGCATGTATGTAAATGATTGATTTTTGAATTTTAATCAATTTCGGTGGAGCGAATTTTGAAAAAATCGAAAAATACTGAAAATGTACATCAGTAAAGTACTAGTACTTTTTGGCCGATTTTGTTCAAAAGCTTATTTTAACTGTCCAGGATAATAGAAAAAAAAGAAACCACTTTTTTGGACTCAGGGGACTTGAAAGCGTGTGTAATCATAAAAATCTAAACATCGAACGTTTAACATGATCGCAATACTTTCTCTCTATATATTTAATATATAGGGTAAGAGAAAGTAAAATATTATTAACTACAATAAAATTAAATGTTTCACTCATTTTTCTGCAACCGTTATCAAGTAAAGGATCAATTAGATAAGTAAACAAGTGAAGTGAGGTTCATGTTGTAGCGCTTTTGTCGCTTACATGCGTAGCTAACTTCACTTAACAGTCCTGTTAACATCACGTAATGTTTAATTTGGTAACAATTTTTTGTAATATTAATTACTAAAAAATAAACCACGAATAATACTAAAATTAGACACCCTCTTATACCGTATTCACCCCTGATTAGAGGTAAATCTTTTATTATTTAAATTATATTGGCTATCAATAAGTTTAATAAAGTGTAAATAGATTTTCCAAAAATCAAAAATTAGAATCTCATGTTTAGCATGTTGACTTTTCTCTCTAGTGACAAAATAATTTCATATATTGTAAAATTTCTATTTCTTTTCCATACTTATTTCTTAGTCTTTACTTTGCAGAATAGAGAATACATTTTGTTATACTGTCTAGCGTTTAAAATTTACAATAATAATTTATTAATAAATTTATATTGTTTGAAATCTATTAAATGATCAATAAATAATTAATAAACAGTGGAAACGTTCATCTGGTGAGTTAAAATATTTATGGACATTGGAACATTTTAAGCTTAATGAATTTTTTATTTCGAAATTAGTCGAAACAGATCGCAAGAACTTCTATAAAAAGTTAGGAAAAAATATTTAAAACCCCTTCCTTACTTCTTTGGGGAAATTAATCTTTGAAGAAGTTTTTGAAATAAATAAAAATTGCAAAACAATAATAATATGACACATGAAATGCCCACCTCCTTGTCAAGTCTTTGTAAATGGATTTTTTAATATAAAATTTTTCTGGCATGGCATTTTTTCTGGTACTGTAACTATAAGCCAATTTTGCCCTTATTCCATCAAGGGCGGTCTGGCATCGTCTCTCTTTCGCACCAGTACTTAATATGCAGACCACAATAATGGCTAAGATATAAAATTTTGTTTCAAATTTGTCTACAGACACCTATATACATTATAATAAATAATAAAATTTGAGATAGTGCTTAAATATGTACTGTATACTATATTTTATAGAGAGCTTCTATTACAAAAATAAAAAAAAAAGTTATTGTAGAAAACTTTCCAGAGAACAAAGAGTGGAAACCCACCAAAGGCGGGGTGAACAGCTAGCTACGATTATATATTTTTTTATATATACTATTTTATTTTAATGATAATATAATGCAACCATTTAACATGAAACAATATTAGAATTGTATTAAATTGTTTGTATGAAAAAAAAGAAATTTAAATTTAATCTGACCGGTGTTTTTGTTTGATCTTCTAAATGGAAGTGGATGTAGAGCACAAATTGGCTTAAATGCAGGTGACGATGGGAATACAATTGTAAATAATAAATAGCTCTAGAAAGCTGCCGAATAAATAATAGTTTCAGCTTTTACAGTAGGGCGTTTAATGTTTAAATATATATTATACGATAGGATGTAATTTTCAAGAGCCGCACAACAGATCATCAAATGGCGTTTTAATGGAGCATAGCTCATAGATTTGATAAGCTCGCAAAACTTTACTATGTCGTAATAATAACTTTATATTTAAGTTTTAAGTAATTGCTTATTAACGATTGGGCATTTAAATATACATTTGGAATTTAGTAGGTGACTTTCATTTCAGCTTGATTACAAATTTGAATCCATTTTATGTTTATGGACATAAATACAAATGTATATATTAAGTTAATAATGACTATTGATTGCGGTATAAGGATGAGGCAAATTTCAAATAGAAGGGTGCAAGATAAGAAAAAGATTTTGAAACAAAAAATGAATAGAATAATTTTGTGTAGCTTTTTATTGGACTTATATTTCTGCAACTATTCATCGGATTAGGGCGAGGCTTGGCAAATTTATAGTCTCAAGTGCTCATAAGAAGGTAAAGTTATTAAAACGTGGAGTTAAGGGAGCGGTAAATTATTATCGCGAACCACGGTTTTCTCAGCTTGCACTAGATCAAATCTTTCGAAACTCAGCCTTAATAAGTAAGAGCTTTGTGTCCAGTCCTTGACCAAATTTCACAACAATCGGTTGAGTAGAATTGGATTTATATTCAAAAACGAACAAAAAAATTGGGTTTAGATCAAGTTAGGTCATTGACATTTTATTAAAATTTAAATAATTTTGTTTTTAAAAAAACCATTGTGTGGTTTTATGAAACCACGATGCAAGTGAAACTTTTTTTTCGGATCTTAGGCGTTTAACTGAAAATTTTCAGAAAACTATTCAATTAAGAGTAAGCTTATTAAAATCGCGTTTTTAATCTTAACTTAATAATTGGAAAATGGGAAATCAATAGACGCATGTTAAAAACTGAGAACAATATTTATTTAGTAATTGAAGATTTGAATCATTTTAAATTATTTTAAAAATTATATTTTATCAATTTAAATATTGATTAATTAAATCTCACAATTATTTTTTATAATTTGTCATATATATTAAATTTCGGTTAATCGTTTTTTTTTTTTTTTATACCTAATATAAAACCCAAGTTTTTTTTTAAGTGATAGATATAAATAATTTTATTTTTCAATTGTAATTCATTATATTGTAATTTATTTAAAATGAAATAAATAGAAAAATATTGTATACATTGTATCATGACCATATCTAGCAGAGACATGTGGGTTCCCCCCGCCCCCCGAAATCTCAAAAAATTATAAATAAAGAGAAATTAAATTATATATAACCTATTATGAAATATATCAATTTATAGGTCGGGGGATTCCACCCCAAATCGAACGGATTGAAAAATTTTTATTTTTGATTTCCTCCATTTTTTGACATTTTGTAGTACTCCTTTAAAACCCCTCCTGGTAACTTTGGATTTTTTTGATCACCGGTTCAAATTTTGAAAAAAACCCTCTTTTTTTGGTTTTTTGCTCATAACTCCTACAAAATTGGTCCGATTTCCAACTTTTTTTTTTTAATTTTTGTTTTTTGTGTAGTTTTCAAGTAAAAATACAAATAATTTTTTTGAATAATTCAAACATTTAGCCATTTTCTGAAAAACATGTATACTTAAATTTTCCTGAAAAATTTTTGTAACCATCAACTCTTCATTCCACAATTTTTCAGGCGGTTCCGGTCGTGGGCACTCCATGCCTACTATTTTTTTCGATTTTTGAAAATTTGAAAATTGTTTTTTTCCTATTAATCATTTTTTTTAAATAGTTGGCATGGCCAAAAAGTTACCAGGAGGGTTTTTAAAGGGGCACTTCAAAATATCAAAAAATTGAAGAAATCAAAAATTAAAATTTTTCAAACCATTCGATTTGGCGTGGAATGCCCCATATAGAGAGGAAATGGTGTTAACATTTTAAATAGTGCTTGAAATTATAAAAAAATATTTTACCTTCTTTAAAATTGACTAATTTGCGTAGGGCTTGAAATAAAGTACCACATTAGTTTGGTCTATTTTTGTCTAATTTTAATATAATGTGTTGTGATCCAAAATTACCAGCATCCTAGAATAAGAAGTTTCAGACCTCTAGCTTACCGGGAAGTGTCTTAAAAAATTAATAACCTTGGAAAAGCAAGTTAAATAAAATCATTTAAAAACCGATTAACTGGATCTTAACTTTTTGTAAAATCAAAAAGCCTGTTTTGAGATTCTGTGGGAATTTGCAAGCCCTGAGGCTAATAGCTATTAGCTGTGAAGTTTTTGAAGCTTCGTTGCCTATTTTTATTTATAATTACAATATATAAGTCAATTCATTAAAGAAGCCCTGAGTCTAAAGATCCCTTGGTTAATTGATCACTAACAGCTAAACACGAACGATATATTTATTCAATTATTGTACATAAAAATTTCTATTCACATTATATTTTAAATGTAAAATTTCTGTCATAAAGCCCTGCAATTCAAACTTCTTTTTAATTATAATATTGTTTTAACTATTCGCAACGGGAATTGTAATGTAAATCTCGCCTTTGTTTGTTAATCAATAGAACAACAACAACAACAAATAAATAGATGACTCAAGTTGGGAGCTAAGGAGTCTACAAAACAAACATATGTCTCAAGAAGAAGGGGTAGGGGTACCAGAAAAACATTTACTTATTAACAACATGTTCCATTCAAGATTAGCTAATTAAATCAGCATTGTTTATGTATATAAATATTAGCTTATTAAATATTTACTGGCACACTCAAAAGTTTTGCACGAAGGACAATGGCAATGTAAGAATTTTGTAGTTAGCATTAAGATTGTTCATTTGTTGAATTTTATACTTCTGATGTTGCTACAAAAATATAATTTTTAATTAAACCACTCATAAATTCATTTTCGTACCTGCACTTGCCAATCGGGAAGCTTGTTTTGGACTCTCGCCGTCTGTCATTGGTTTACTCTCTTTTACTTTTTAAAACTTATTATTTTTGTTTTATAATTTCTTTAATCAATATTAGATATACTATAAAAATACTATAATAACTATAATAATTTTTTCATTTTTAGATTAAAAAAAAAATTGAAAACTTTCCTGATTAAAAATAATTAAATAATAACTAATTTTGAATAACAAAAACTTCTTATTTCAGTTTACTTTACTTTTCGGTCTCCACTCCCCTTCTTACTCAGATAAAATAAATTCAATTTTCAATTTTTTGTTTATCTAATTTGGAAGAAGCATTATCGAAAAAATTTTAAACAAACCATGGTATGTTTTTGGTAATTATGTTTAAAGTAGTCGATTTTTTATAAATAAATATAAAAAATTATTATTAGGAGAATTTTTAATTATAGACCACATTTTTGTATTAAATATTTATTAAAAATATATAAATACTGTAATATATATCAGCCAAAAACATCGGAGATGCAAAAAGGGGCGCCTCGCATTATTTTTGCCTAGCGTCGAGGTGAAATCAAAAAAATGCGCCTCGCTTTTCTGATTTATATAAAAGCGAGGAAATATTTTCACTTAAATAAAACCCCTACAGAATTTTATTTGTTTCATATATCCTCGCTTTTATATAAATCAGAAAAGCGAGGCGCATTTTTTTGATTTCACCTCGACGCTAGGCAAAAATAATGCGAGGCGCCCCTTTTTGCATCTCCGATGTTTTTGGCTGAGATTTCACTTCTTTTTGTGAAATATTACATGAAAATATTATTTATTAATTTTTGTTTATTAAATATTAAGTTATCCCATGAATAGATCTTTTAATATGCATTCCAAACAGTAAAAATTAAATACATCGTTTGGTATCCATTCGAAACGATAAACATAGGATTTCACCAAATTTTATAAAATTTTAGGTTTTTTATTTTTGTTATGTTGGTAGATTGTAAATACTTCGTTTGGTATTCATTCGAAACGATAAACATAGGATTTTACCAAATTTTATAAAATTTTAGGTTTTTTATTTTTGTTATGTTGGTAGAATGTAAATACATCGTTTGGTATCCATTCGAAGCGATAAACATAGGATTTCACCAAATTTTATAAAATTTTAGGTTTTTTATTTTTGTTATGTTGGTAGATTGTAAATACTTCGTTTGGTATTCATTCGAAACGATAAACATAGGATTTCACCAAATTTTATAAAATTTTAGGTTTTTTATTTTTGTTATGTTGGTAGATTGTAAATACTTCGTTTGGTATTCATTCGAAACGATAAACATAGGATTTCACCAAATTTTATAAAATTTTAGGTTTTTTATTTTTGCTATGTTGGTAGCACTCCTTCTTACCACGTTAATCTATTTCTATCTGAATGGATCTATCCTAAAAAATTTTTGTTCCATTAGGGATGAAAATTACTAATAATAATAGATATGTCCCTAGATGACGTCATCAGGGAGCAAAATAGTTAGAATTGTCTTTTCGCCATGTTAAAGATAGGACAAATTTGAAATTTTGAATACCTCTCAAAAAGTCACTTTTGATCCAAAATGAAATTTTATATCAAAGGTATCGGGTTTTTGATAGTACCTATTTGTATTTTAAATTTCATCCTAATCGGTCCAGCAGGGAAACCTGTAGCTTTGTCTAAAAATTTGAAAATTGAAGAAAAGAATGAAAAAAAAAAAAAAAAAAAGAAAAAAAGAAAAAAAAAAAAAAAAAGGAAAAATAAGAGACTAACTTTTGACCTTCCGAAATCGGCAAAACCTCAACTTTGAGCCTCTGCCATTCTGTTTAGCACTGGAATTTTTTTTTGAATTCGTGCTCAAAATAATCCTTATTTATTCTAGTTTAATATAAAAAAAATTTGGCTCCGATATCTTAAAACCTTTTTGAGAAATTCGCCCAGAAAGAGAAAAGTTTCTCAAAAAAATTTTTTCACGTCCCTATCTTTTATTAAGGATTTAAAATCATTCTTGATAATATAGTCTAGGGACGACTCGTCCATCTAAATGCAATGGGCCATTGGCATCTATTGGAATGTCAACTAAATGGTAGTATTAAGAGTTTCTTTGCTTTCTTTTGCTTTTCACATGCTCGGCGACGAGTCGCTCCCGCGACTCTTGATAATAAAAAATTTTAAATTATTTCCCATTTCCCATTTATTCTAGCAAATATCAGCTCGAGTAGCAATAAACTCAGTCAACAAGGCTTTCTTCTTCCCTCATCCTGCTCGCTATATATCTATTTAATCCCAATTTGAAATTCCTTTATTCACAGTCAGTCAATTATCAGCCTCTGCACTTGATGGTCAACATCGGCATCGGCCTCGACGTCGGCCTCGTTACTCCCATGGGAGCACCACCTCTTTGAACTGGAACTAAATCACCAAATCAATTTTGCACTAATTCCACCTATTAATCATTCTCATTGTCATTGTATCAAGACACCATTCAAGAGATCTATCTCCATTCGAAAATCAAACTTATCTCATTAAACCAAAGATACATTAATCCACTAAAAAAATATTCTAATTAATTAATGCTTTATTTTCTAGTAGTTTTTATTTTTTTATATAAACAAGATTCATATTTGTTTAATTAATCTAAAATTACTCAAAACAGGAGATAAATATAGGAAGTATTATGGAATACCATAACTTTAAGTTGTTATCGAAAGTTGCTCGATGATGTTAGAAAAAATAAGTACGAACTGAAACAAACTTTGGAGTGCTTTAAACACGATCTTTGTGGTTTTAAGTTTCAAAAAAACTTTGAGTACCGTTTTTTGAGTACAAAAAAAATGCCCGTTGGAGGGTAATATGGAATAGATATGTAGGCGAATATGGGATACCTGTTGTCGAGTAAGGTAATAGGGATTAGAAAGAAAATCCAAATTAATCTTCGTAAAACAATGTAGGACCTATTAATCATTTTGTTATTAATTATTTATTAAAAATATAAATACTGTATAACGTTTCGTTGCTTATTCTGTGCCTTTATCAAGTACTGTGCACTTGCCCCGACTCAAGTAACTAACCGTCACGATCGTTACGTGACTTTTTGCTGCAGAATAAGGAGTCGAAAAGTTGTACAGTATTTATATTTTTAATAAATAATTAATAACAAAATGTGGTCTATAATTAACAAGCATCAGATAAATTGTAGCATCCTAAGAGGGCCGAGATTTGCGGGTATTCCATATTACCCGATTATGCCATAATACCCGCACTTGCTCTATATATCTATATACACTAAGTAAAATAAATAAATATTTATTTGTTTGATAATTCATATATTTCAAGGAAAATATAAAATACAACAATAGCAAAATAATAATATAAATACGTAGATGAACGTATTTCATAATAATGAATTAATTGAAAGACGTCCAACGTTCAATGGTTTTATTGAAAGTGGGTGGTTATTTGCGCATAATAGCTACTCTACTCGATAAATAATTGCATATTTACACATATAGTGTATATTAATAATTAGTAATTTGTGCATTCAAAATATTTGCTTTTACTAAGTCGAGTAATAAAATAAAGATTTTATTTTAAAAATTTTTTGTAATTACAACCCGGCCGAAACGGCCACTCATTCTGTGGCCTTCTTCAGGTACAATTCAGCTAAGAATAGAAAGGTTGTTACATCTGTGACAATCTCAATTGAATTAGTTGAGAAAAAACAAGATGGCTGCCGCCAGGGGCGCCGGAAGGAATTTGAATTAGGAAGGCGCAAAAATTTTTTTTTTAGAAAATCAAAATAATTTAATATGTTCAAATAGTATAAAACAAAAACAAATCTACTATAAAACTTTAAAAATTTTAAATAAAATTACAATTTTAATAAAATTAAAATTTTAAAAAATTTGCTAGTGATTTTATCACATGTGGGCATGTGGAGATGCGGAAGCCTTCAGGTTTTTTCTCAACTAATTCAAATGAGATTGTCACATATTAATGATAACGATTGTGAAAGCTTAAACTCCAAAATTAATTAAATTATCATCTAATTATAGATAAAAAAAATAATACAAGGTTAAGTTTCAAATGGTTTTTATTTTAGCTTATGCGCATTTCAGTTAGTTTGTGTCATAGCTCTGAAGATCCTTTTTTTAGTTTAGGTTACATGCTCTCTGAAACTTGATGTGTTACCAAGTCCGAAGTGAGAATTCATTCCAAATTTATCGGACAAATCGAGGAGTCCTGAAACAGAAAAGTTAAAAAAATCTTTATTAATGACCACCACCTTTCTCTCTAAGCATACATTTTTAATAATAGCTGACTGCGGGTTAGGAGACAATCTCAATCACTACTAGTGACATTTTTTTAACCGAACATTAAAGTTTTTAAAAGGGCCAAAAAAAAAATGTTTTCTTGTATTTAGAATTTTCCTTTATTTGGTGTTGTTTAAGATTTGCCCCGTTCTGAGCGATTAAATTTATTTAGTTGTCAGTTAGACATAGTCTCTGATGTTCAAAATACTTTTATTTTACAACCTCTTATTTTTTTCTGTGATATGTATCTGTGTCTGTGTGTGTGGGGGGGGAGAAGTACATAAGGAATATCCGGAGATTAAAAGAACATCTTTAAATGGACCACTCTCCCATGATTTTATTTTATAAATATTTCGAGCGGCATAACGCCTGCCTGGTCATCTTAAGGAGAGGAGATTGTGAGTGGTCCATTTAAAGCTGCTCTTTTAATCTCCTGAAATTTCTTTGCTAAAGAAATTTTTAATAATTTCTCAAATTATCTCATTGATTAATTTTTAGTTTATTTTAAATTTATTATTTTAAGCCGTTCTAATAGATGTTTACAAAATTACAACAATATTACAAATCAATAATCGAAATATATATAAACTCGAACAATAAAAAAAAAGTTTATAACTAATTTAGAATTGTTTATACTGTACGTGTGAAATGTAAGATCGTGGATGTTTCAAAAGAAAGATCTCTCTGTTAATTCGTTTTCTATGTTTTCAAACAAATAAGAGAATAAGTTTCATTAAGCGTAAATAGGATTCACTGTTATGTGAATAACAAAGGATCAAACTCAAAAAGGGTAAAAAAAAAGAATAGGAAAAAAGTATCATCCCTTGGGAATTATCCAGGGAGAAAAGCTCTATCTAAACATCTGAGTCTTTAAAACAAACAAATTCAATTCTTTATTTCATCAAAGGAAAGTGTTTGAATGTTTTATGATAATTATTCAAACAAATATAAATAGTGTAACCGTGTCGAATTAATTAACTTTTAATTCGATTTTTAGAAAAATAAGAAATAGGCTTTGTACCATAGTAATTATATAATTATTTTTATACAATTTAATATTTATTGGGTTTAAAAAAAAAAGGTATATTGAAAAAATCCAATTCAAATAATCAGGACTGCGACATTGTTCAGTTAATATTTATTAATTCAAATAGCCGACAAAAGTTAGGGTGCAGCTGGGAGTCGAACCACGGATCCACCGATTTGTACTCAGTGTGCCCTACCACTGGACCACAGCATGGCATTCGGCTATTTGAATTCACTGAGACCTCTAAATTAGTTTTCGGGCGAATTGGACAAAAATTCGAAGCCACAAATTTCTCCGTTAACCAAGTGCAATCTAGATGGACATAATGAGAATATCTCTCATTTGTGAAATTAATAAATAAGAAATTATATATACCGATACAGTATATACCGGTATATTATACCAGAAAATAATCACGTTCAGATCCAATTTAGCGGTCTCAGTGAATTCAAATAGCCGAATGCCATGGTTTGGTCCAGTGGTAGGGCACAGTGAATACAAATCGGTGGATCCGTAGTTCGACCCCGGCGGGCCTAACTTTTGTCGGCTATTTGAATAAATAAATGTCAGCCAAAACATCGGAGATGCAAAAGGAGCGCATCGCGTTATTTTTGCCCAGAGTCGAGGTGAAATATTACATTTCAATTATATTTAATCATTATTGTTTATTAAAAATTAAGTTATCCCATGAATAGATCTTTTATTATGCATTCCTAATAGTAAGAAATATATTGTTTGATATCCATTCAAATTGATAAACATAGGATTTGACCAAATTTTATAAAATTTTAGGATTTTTATTTTTGTTATGTTGGTAGCACTTATTCTTATCACGTTAATCTATTTCTATTTGAATTTTGATGTCCTCCCAAAAAGTCACTTTTGCTCCAAAACCAGCAGGGAAACCTGTAGCTTTGTCTAAAAATTTGAAAATTGAAGAAAAGAATGAAAAAAAGGGAAGAAAAAAAAAGGAAAAATAAGAGACTAACTTTTGACCTTCCGAAATTGGCAAAATCTCAACTTTGAGCCACTATTGTAGGGAGAAGATTGGCATATAGGTACTGTACAGTCGGGGCATAAGTGCCTAATGTGCTCGAGAGAAGAGCCTTGAGCTTAGTCAACCAAATCAATATGTTTAAATCAATCATCTTCTTTTACTGCAACTGGATGGGAAAAGCGACTTTTAAGACAACACGTCCGACGGCTAAGCGTTTTGGTTGCATAATTATTTATTAAAAATATAAATACTGCGCAACGATTCGACTGCTTATTCTGCAGTCGTTTTCAAGTACTGTGCACTTGCTCCGACTCAAGTGAACTGAATAAATAGTAGTATAAAATAAAAGGCAGTAGTTATGTTTTTTCTTTATTTTATTCAAACCCAAAGAGGGCTTATTATAAATAGCTGCCTAATGCAAAATATATATAGAAATATATATATATATATATATATATTTCTTTGACACTTATTGAGCCCTGAAGATGGCCTTTATCGAGACCGAAACGTCGGCCCAATAAAATCTTTAAAGAAAAAGATTTGGCTGCCAGTCTCTGCTCCTGCTACACTTTCTTGATACAACTCAACAGCACAACTACAATACTAATAAGTATTTCACTCAAAAGTCAACATGGTATATTTTTTAATACTCAGGTGCTCATCTTGCGAGTAAGTGGATGACGAGCACGAGTTACCCTTACTAAGATTGTAATTTCTTCACTAAGAATTGTGGGTTCTATTTTAGGAAGGTGCGTTGAGGGCTCTATTGATATTGTCTTTTTACTGGCTGCCAAGGGAAATTCCGACATGGGTGTGGTGAACATTCAAGCTCTTAGTGAACATGAAACATCACATTTAGAGCAGCGCCGAAGGCAGAAACCAACTTGGGAGACCCGAGGCGAAAACCCCGAAAACCGCAGGTCCGTCTTATGAGCCTCTCTAATTTATCGATTCAGCCCTCCTTCTCCCGCTTTGGGCGGTTAAACAATCGTAAATAAGTGATTTATACAAGTGGGTTCCACCTTGTTTTATTTATTTATACACTTTCGGTTAATATATTTTAAATAATGTTCCCTTCTGACTTGAGAATAATTAAAATGGACGGAGGGTTGTACTAATAGATATTTTAAGTAAAACTAAACAATTCATGCCTGCTGAGATTACCTTAAAATTAAAAATAATTTATTACATTTGCTCATTCACTTCAGTCATTCGTATAAGAAATTGATTCGTTGTTGCTTATTCATTCTTTAGAGGTGATATTTTCTTCGTTCTTTTCTTTTTCGATTAATATTTTTTTGATGGTTTTTTTGTTCTCTTATAAGCGAGATATTGTTATTACGAATTGTCACGACATTCCTTACTGTGCCTTCCTTCTATTAACTATAGACATTTTTTTGGGGTGAAAAAAATAAAATAAATATATTTTGTAAAAGTGTGATGAATCTGGCGGGCCGCAAAAATGCTCAAGGAGGGCCCGCATGCGGCCCGAGGGTTGGCCACCCCTGCTCTATACACATCCTATATGAGAAATCGTAACTTCAACTATTAATAACTTAAATAGGCAGTGTCGGATTATCCACTAGGCACGTGACCTAGGGGCCCCAAAATTTAAAAATATTTTTTTGTAAATATTAAATTTTTATTTAAAAAATATTTTCTGAACCAAAATATACGAAATATATTCTGTTATGATTTATGAATACTTTATTTTTCTGTGTGCAATTGGGGATGATATCTTAAAAAAAAAAAAAACTAATAAATAAAATAGTTAATTGAAAATAAAAAATGTTAGTTTCGATTCTGAAAAGAGAATTTGAAAGCAAATGTTGATGGAGGGCGTAGAGAGGAGGGGGGACCGAGGAGGGGGAGATAATTACGGCTTTGAATTTCAATTGAAAATCTATTAAATCAATCAAATGCTCATTTTGTTAAATATAACTCCAAGTGAAAATTATGATAATAAGATTAATTAATTATTATTTTCCTTTCTCTGTATTTACATAAAAATGTTTTAATGACGAATTGTTAAATGCCAATGGGACAGTTGCAGCAAACTGCTTATAATTTTTTTTTATAATTTATGCATACTAAAAATGAAAACTTATAAATGAATATAAAATTCCTTAAAAAAAATTATCCTTTTATAAAGAGTTTTTTGTTTAATAGTCGTTGACTCAATTAAAATTAAAAGCTACTTAACACGAGATAGTTTAAAACAAGCTTTCTGATTGGCACGATCTTAACAATAATAGACAAACAGCTTAAAGGTTTATTGCTTGTTAAGAGATTTCTAAATTTGACTCTCCTTGCTCACCCCTGTTGGAAAACACTGGACTGCCCCATTCCCTGTCGACCACTCGAGTTCTATCTGCCATTAAAGAGTACGAGCCAGCCCCTGGGAATTCCTTCTCTAGAGGAACAAATCTTAGTAATTCTTTCTTCAGGCAACGCCAGTAGTTTAATCTATTATTTCAGATTCTTTTAACCATAAATCTATTTATACGAAGGCAAGTGCAGGGGAGCCGCAAGCCAAAAAGAATTTACAATTATAAATGACCAAGAATCTAATTTTATTTATTTTGGTGTATCGAAATGGTTTTTAATTTTGAAAATTGATTTTTTTTCTAAGTTTTTTTCATTATTTCTAATTTTTTTTTACAATTAGCCTCCTTCACTTTCATCACAATGAGCAAGTAATTAATTATTTAAAAAAAAAAAATATTACATTACTGGAATTGCAAATTATGCTTAAAAAAAGCATATCCTATTTTTCTAAACTGCCTAAGTTAAATGAGTCAAGTAATAATCCGGGCCAGAATATAGGCCTACTGGGCAAAAGTAATTCACTTGAGTCACGGAACGAGAATTCAGAAAGAGTTTGCCCAGACATTTTCATTTAAATATTAAAAGATTGAATAATATTTTATTTTGAAATTGTTTAGAGAATTTATCTCGCTCAGGAGCTCACATCTTGAGTACGTGAATGCAGTGGCGTCATTTCAACTTTTTCTTGGGAGGGGGGGGAGGCAAACATTTTTTTTCTTAAAATTTACTTACAAATAGGTATTCTAATTTGGCCAAAAGATATTTAATTTAATTAATTGTTTAATTTTGTACGGTTTGTACACTAGCAGATATATTTTGAAAGAATTTATTTAAAATAATACAAAATTTTATAAAAATCAGAGCCCTTGGGAGGGGGCAAATGCCCCTGCACCCCCCCCCCCCCAAAGACACCACTGCGTGAATGGCGACCACGCATTACCCGATCTATTATTATTATTATTATTATGATTCTTTATTTCCTTCCTGTAGACACAAAATCTTGTGTATGGAAGCGTCAAAATTTATACAAAGCATTTATAACATTTACATGTGGCATTTATAACATGGCATAAGCAAACAAAATAACATATTAATAAATTACACTCTAGAGGAATTTACAAAAAAAAAAGTCTTCCATTGAATAAATGGTTCTTCCAATTAAATCTCTTTAGTCTTTTTTTGAAGATGTCTTGATTAACTGCTTCCTTTATTTGCCATGTGAGCATATTAGACATTATAGGTCCCGCTGCTTCTGCCGATCTCTCTCCCAACACTAGCCTCGTTCTTGGAGCCCTTAGATCTCTGGATCCTCGTGTGCCATGTTGGTGTAGCCTACATCCTAAGGCATCCTCTTCATTTATGCCAGCTCTCCATGTTTGTTTCTTTCGATTGCGTCTTTTTTTAACTATAGGCAAGGTAGAGCAAGTTAAAGAGTTACAAAACGCTGCATCTCCTTTACTTAGGTTGATGGAACTCGCATGCCAGACATCCAGCAAATTTGAATGTTCTTGCTCAATGAAACATTTATACTCCCAGTATATAAATAAAAAATTCAATTGATGTCCACTAATTCAAAATTATTTGAACAGATCTGATTTGGCGTTGAAGTTTCACTTCTCTAGTGTGTAGCAGTGTTTTTTTTACCTCTTAGTATTGTTAAAATTTCTACTTTTTTAGATAATAATTTTCTATTTAATACTTAAAAATATCCATTTTCATTAATTAAACGCAACGATGAAATAAAGTATTTTCGAAACGAGTCGAAGTTTTTTTTTTTTTTCCTTAATTTCGCGCTCTATTTTGCTTATTATCTTATTTTTACCATCTCATTTATTTAGATTGCGAATTATCGATCTCATAAAACCCTTTCATATATAAAGAACTTTGCTTTCTTTTGATTAAAGAAACAATAATAAATTTATTATTCTAGATTCCGACATTTGAAAACTTTATTTCTTATCATAAGAATGTAAATGAGAACATTTGTAAACACCCTAAAAGAAAATAAATAAAGGGATTTATATGGGGAAAAATTCTTTTGCTTTCCAAAAATTACTACTTGTTCTATTAATTAAATTTAAATTTACTCTTTCCTTATCTCGCGGGGCCAAATTAGATATTTATACACTTCTTTGAAGTTAAAAAGAAAATTAATTTTATATATTTATTCAAATGAAAATTATTTTCAAAATAAATATTAATGCAAATGTTTTCTAGTTCATTAAAATTACTTTATCTTGTAATTATTTTAAATTCATTTCTTTTATTAAATTACAAAATTGTTAAGAGAAAATAAAGTGACGTTATCTCAAGAGTGCTCCAGGGAAAATTTGACAAGGCATTAAGTCTAGAGAATAGAGGGGGGGATTGAACAGTTTGGAAATCAACTACAAAATTAATATTACTATTACTATTACTATTTGAAAGTCTTTTTCGTGATATCAACCAAATGAAATGAGCGGTAAAAGAATTAAAGACGTGGCTTTCCCACTCTCTGAGAGACAACAAACGGATCTTATATAAGCTCTACAGCAGGCGGGCTGAATTTCAGAAACATTTCCTGCGGGGTCACGCACCCAATTTTTAACGACTCATGGTATAATGTTTTTTTTTTGTGTTATGTACATTAAAGTAACTTTTATGTTCATTTGAAAAACCTCCGCGGGGCTGCATGTAGCCCGCGGTGGCCACCCCTGTTCTAGAGACTGAATTATTTATATGAGACAATTTGAACCCTGACAAGGTTGCACTTGAGACATAAACGTTCTATTGCAATAGTATTGAGACTAAAGCCTGGTAGTTAGGCAGCCAAAATTGCAGCTTGTCTTTTTTCGAAGCAGACAATAAGCTGAACGAACCTTTTTAACAAAAGAATAACCAGAAAAATTTATCTTTTTAATATACCGTAAATTTCAAGATATATCGAAATAAGATTTATCTGAACGCTTTAATCAGAAAAAAGTTTAGTGAGCGTGTGCTATTTGGGCTGCCTAACTACCGGGTTTTAGTCCCAATACTATTGCAATAGATGGTACATTGTATCTTTAAAAAAAAAATTTAAATAAATTTTACTATTATTAGACCTATTATATCCCAAGCCTAACTGGTTTCGGTTTATAAATGAATATTTTTTTTTTTTTTTTTTTTTTTTAATTAGATTGTCAAAATGTCTTTTATTTTAAATAACAATAATTAATTGTGGCTGTTTTAGAGTTTAAGGGACCCGAGGCGGTAAACGATTTGGGCCTCATCTTCCTCGAAAAAATATCTACCTCGTTTCGATGTTAGGCCTAGGTGCTTTTTGCTCGAAATTAGAGACGGGAATTTATACTTAAATTAAATATATACACTGGGTCTCAGCGTTTTTTTTTTTTACGGAAAAAGTGGGCCGCACATCAAAAAAGGGTTGGGAACAGCTGGTTTGGAGGCATCGAAAGACGTGGGCCGGCCTAAGCGTAAATAAAGCTGAAAATTATAATCGACTACATTACTTTCAATAAACGCTTCTGTTACTTTCTCTTACCTCTATATATATATATATTAATATATATAGAGAGAAATTATTGGATTCAAGTCAAAAATTCGATGTCGAGATGGATATACACGTTTTGAACCCCCCCCCCCCCCCTTGATATGGGAGTTGCCAGAGCCTGAGGACAGGAATTGATTCGGAGAATTTTTTTTTTTTTTGGGGGGGGGGAGGTGAGGGGAAAGAAAATCAATTTTTTTGAATAAAATTTTGAAAATAAAAATAATCACTTTTTGATTAAAATAAAAAAAAAGGCAACGATCTTAATTCTGTCATAAAATTAAAGAAGAGATTTTGTCGAATTTTTGGCAAGGAATTTAAATTCTCATCCCTCCATTTAAATAATTATTAACATTTTTCTTATTTAGAGGGATTGAAGCGAAGGCAATCGCCTAAGGCTAACTTTTAGAACAAATGAGTAAAAATGTAATCATAAATAAATTAATTAAATCATGACTCGATTAATGTCTTAATTGTAAATTTCTTTTTATTTATTAATTTCTTGTTCTTTGAAATTTGTCAACTCCATATCCAAACGGTTATGAATTATAGGAAAGAGATTTGCTCACCAGTTAATAGGGCGTTGGTGCTGCTACATTGCAACGTGTAAACATAAACAAAGGGTTGTGGACGCACGTGGCCTACTTGGACGCCCCTCACTTACTGGTGTCGAGGCGCCAGGGGCTAAGCGCAAAGGGCGCCAATAGGGCGCAGGCTCAGTGCCAGCCCCAACCCCAAGGCCACCTGCTCACCCCATGTGTTGCAAATTCATAGCTTACAGGCTAACTTTCATCTCAATCCCAATGCACGGTGGCTACTTGTCGATTTTCTACAATTTTTTTTTTAATTTCATGTATTTATAACACTAGTCAACAAAGATTTTGCAGCCGATACCAAAATAGGTGTTTTTTACTAATTTTGGTGTGCTGATTTCAAATCTGTTAACCAATATTTTCCATCACGTCAGGTTTTGGAGATACAGGTATGGTAGTAGGCCTACTTGGTGCTCGTACAGTGATTGTTAATTTACTTATTGTTTTTATTGACAGAAATTTTACATTTTACAGAATACGTTTCGTGCAAAATACAACTACTATGTATAAGAAATAAATACAAGCTATGTTACACACATATTTGAGCAGAAAATATTATTTTTTCTGAAAAAATCATGGTCCGCACCTTTAAACTTAAAAATAGACAGGATAACAGCTAGAACGAACAAGTTACAGCAAAATGATCGGTTGTAATGAACTCGAGCAAGTCCTTACACGTTTCTTAGGTTACTATATTCTTGTTAGCACTACAGTAACAGAAATAAGCATCATTCCTCGAGATATACTTTTATACCTACAGTTCTGAGTGAGTGCACCCGAAAGCCTATCTATTTTTACAATATCTTATATATTTTAAAAGTTAATTGGGAATATTATAATATTTATTTGGAGACATAAGCTAAAATTATGATGAGATTTATTTAATTCATTTATCTATTTTTTTTTTAATAATAAAACTGGCTCATACCGCTTATATTAATTTACATTCGACCCTGTTTGGGGACCATGTCATATCTCAGTAACCTGACGTGATAGAAAATATTGGTTTGCAGAGGCGTACCGAGGCAGTTGGGGGTCTGGGACGGCACTAGAAGAGGGGCCTTATATTGAATTTTTTTTTTGGGGGGGGGGCTGCTCATCTTTAAATATCCCTCTTCTCCATACATAAAAATATTTTTAAAATACCGTATATTCCTGAACCCCAAGGGTTCCGGGGCCTCTCGAAGAGAAATTTTCATTAAATTTTGTTTTTTTAACTAAATTTTTCGGTTTTTACTTGAGCCCTGAGGGCCCCGGGGCCTCTCAAAGAGATATTTTCATTAAATTTTGTTTTTTTAACTAAATTTTTCGGTTTTTACTTGAGCCCTGAGGGCCCCGGGGCCTCTCGAAGAGAAATTTTCATTAAATTTTGTTTTTTTAACTAAATTTTTCGGTTTTTACTTGAGCCCTGAGGGCCCCGGGGCCTCTCAAAGCGAAATTTTCGTTAAATTTTTTTTTTAATAAATATATGGGGGCCTATGCCGGCTCGGGGCCTGGGGCGGACCGCCCCCCCCCCCCGCTCCCCCCCCCTCGGTACGCCACTGTTGGTTTGCAGATTTGAAATCAGCACACCAAAATTAGTAAAAAACACCTATTTTGGTATCGGGTGCAAAAAAATTTTTAAAATTTGTTGACTAGTGTAATCAAATAAAACAATTCTGATATGATTAATTTTTTTTTAATCGACAAGTAAGCACCCGACAGTGGCAAATCATCTTGTCTTCTCTCAGTTTTTTAATTTATTTTTAATATAAATCTTCACCATTAACTTGCGTGATCCTAATTCTAATCTCAACAGGCCCTGACCTTTGGAGCACACACTTCATGACCCTGGCGTAGCTTGGGTGCCATCCGATGCTACTCCCTCAAGAATTAAATCTTTTTTTATTAGTCTTCGACATCTTAAAATAGGACATGCAAGCTTGCACTTTTCACTTTCTTTTTATAAAGACACAATTCATATTGTTTCTAATTTTCTAGAAAATTAAAAAAAAAATTTCATAATTTAAGTTTTTATTTTTTTTTTCCCCCTGGTGCTCAGTGTGTGATAGAAAGATTAGTATCCAACATATAATCAGTGAGTGTCCCCTCTGTAGTTCTGCAAGGAGAAAGTATTTGTTAGAAGGCAAAGACTTGGAACTGTATCCTTTCTGATGAGACCAACTTTAAAAACTTATTTAAATATTTAAAGGACATAGACCTGTTCGATAAGATATGAACCTCTTCTTAGCTTCATCTATTTATTTTTTTATTATTATATTATACTTTTATATACTGTATGTTATTTTTGTACTTCATATTCAGGGCAATTCCTGGCTAAGTTGTCGCCTCCATGCCTGGTCATTTTTGGCGCCTCGCATCCATTGATTGGAATCCAGCCCCCCCCCCCCCCCCGACCTTGCCGGTTCGGTTACCTGGTCACAACGTCAGTCGGAACCCAGTCATTGTGTCAACTGCTTGTCTCAGTTCTAGGCGCTCTTATTTTCGTTACTCAGCTTTTTGTGCAAAATGTCTTCACGTGGTGGTCAACAGAAAAAAAACAACTTGAATGTAGAAATTGAAGGTTTACTACAGTATATTTGATTCAGTTTAAACCTAATTATCACTGTTTTTTATAAATATCAAAAGTCGCTTTTTTGTACATTTTTCAGACTAATTAGTGTTTTTGATTATGTGTCGGGGATTGCAATCAAGCCAAATTATAGAATTATGTATTTCATTTTATGTACTTCCAGAATTATTTAATTTTCTTATATAATGTTTTAGGTACCTGTAATTTTTTGTATTTTTTACTTTTTAATAATTTTTGTACATAGGTATTTAAAATTAAATAAAACTTTTTTCCCCCAAATTCGTTTTATTGGGCGAAAACCTAAAAAAAAAAAAAAAAAAAAAAAAAAAAAAAAACCTATTTTGGGTGTTACAAAAACCTAAAAACGAGTCGAATCGTACCTAAAAGATCCGGTCCCTATTTATTAAAAAGTCAAGATGTACAGTGAGCACACATCTTTCGTGGCTCTTTTGGATAAATATTATTATTTAATTATGAAAATAAGTGGTCCTAAAAAAAAAAAATTGAATTAGTATTGACTCTAATCAGTAAAAGAATATCAAGTGTGTGTACTATTTACCTTTCATTCGCGAGATTTTTTCGTCTCTCACACAAATTAAAAAAATTATATTTTAGTTTCCCGACAATAATGATTTACTTATGGATTATATTTAAATGTTTCAAATGTGTTATTAAACATGTATAATTAATTCCTGGCCTGAAAAAAAATTTTAATTAGCCTTACTTCTAATCAGTTAATTTATAAGAATTATGAATTAGTATTCTAATTTATTTAAGTTTTCTCTTACTTTTTTACACTCACACACATAAACACTAAATAAAAATAAACACCAAAAAAGATATGGATATATTCATCTACTACAACAAAAAATGTATATAGTAAATGAAATTAATAAAAAAAAGAACAGCAAGAGGGTTTTAAATAATTAATTATCTCTTGCTTGGCCGAATACAAATTATATACTATATATATATTTGATGAATATATATATATATATTTTTAAACCGTAAACCGGGAGTCTGAGGAAATCATATCAGTGAGAATGAATGTGATTTTTTGGATTACGAGCAAAAGAGTGAGGGGGCTGGAAGAGATCCTACCTAGGCTAACACAAAATACGAAGATAATAGAGAGAGCATTTGTAAACCCGTCTCCACCATCAGATCGGTGGAACCCTCGGGTTCCTAGCCTCAAGGATTGCAATTTTCACCCTCCAGGCTATTCCTGAAGAAACGGCAACCCTTTCCTGACTAGCTTTACTCATAGAGCCACCTCAAACCCACTCTCAAAGATACAAAAACATCAGACCGAATGCGCGAACAAAAGACGTCTTTTCGCAAAACACAAGAACACTTGGAACCTGGCCCGTTCATTGAATAAATCTACGAGAATATCTTTCATTTTAGGTCTCCGTATGGATCCTAAATTAAAAGAACAAATCAAGGCATCCTAACAAAACGAACTAGTTAAAAGATTAGAGTAAGGCACCTGAAGCTAATAACAACAACTATCCAACAGAGGCCTAAAATGAAAGTATTCACGTTGGCTATTAGATTCACGAGGAGCAGCTACAGGTTCATAACAAAATCCCTCTTGTTAGCTCGTTGGCATGGTGCACCCTCCACCCCTCTAGATTTAAATCTTTAAACTACATTTAAGGTGTAAAAATGAATTTTCTAAATTATAAATATCGAAAAGTGAATACAATTAAATTTGTATTCGTTTAGCAATCACACCTTAAGCCCTGGGTATTAAGAAGATGATAATGAAATTCCGCGGCGGAAGAGGCTCATTCTCTCTCTGTGTCAGCTGAAAAAAAGAACACCCTCAAAAGCTAATCTAATCTAACCCCTTTAATATTCTTGCACCATGCTTAATATACCTTTGTTCTGTTGACCCTCAGGAATCTGTAACAAAAAAGAAAAAAAATAAATTAAGATCAGATAATTTATATATTTTGGGATTTTTAAGGGTGTGTTTAGAGTATAAAATATTCACCTCCTGAGGGGTTGACGGTCGCTCGAAGCTCCTTGCCTGGCACTCGTAGAGTTGATCCATCGAAGCTTCCTTGCACTCGTAGAGCTGATCCAGTTGATTGCACTAGTTGAACACTGAACACTGAGCACTGAGCACTGCGCAACTGAACACAATTGCACTGGAGAAACACAAACCTGCAAAAGAGAAATTGGTTAAGAATCTATCCCTTTGAGGTCTAGCAATTTAGTGAAAATAATTTTCCATTAGGATTTTATGAATGAAGTGTAAAGGAGTACGTCCCAGGGATTTATTTCCACCGGCCTATATTCGATATTAGAAGGGGCATTTATAAGGGGGGGGGGGGAAGTGGCCCGGGACTCTCCGAAATTTTTCAAATCTCAAATAAGTCTTAATAAGTTGTACTTTTATGATTAAAATAATCATCTTCATCACTTTGATGAGAACTGTGAAAATGATGGTTTAAATTTAAAAGAATACATTCGGTGAATTACGACTTAAATTTTCAACTTTGAATTAAAAATCTAAACAGGTGACTTTATGATTCCTAAGTAGTTCTCGAAAATTCTCCAGACTCTCAGCTTTCATAATAATTTTAAAAAAATAATACTTAATGGGCTACTTTGGCTAAAATCGGCCATAAAAGACAGCGAGGTGGAAAATTCTTAAAATTAGCCATCTGATTAAAAATTTTCTTTTGGTCATATTTTAACATTATAGGCTATAAATAAAAGATGATTTTTCTAATGTGAAAGGTAAGAAAATGAATTTATCAAAATGAATTAAAAATAAATAACTTGTAGTTGAATAAATATATAAGTAAAAATAAATTTTTTATATATATCGGCAGGAATGAATCCATCTTTTAATTAGATCACCTTGTCACTTTTATATATATATATATATATATATATTTTAGATCACACTGAGATTTGTCATTGTAAAAATTGTTTCTATTATATTTTATTTGTTAAACTTTGAGTCAAAAATCCTAGTTTAATTCTCCTCAAGGCAAATAATAAGTGTTTGTAACTAAATTGTACTTGAAAATCACACGATTAGAGACCAAAAGTTGAACAATTAAAATAAAAGAGAAAAAATTTTTTTATTTATTAATGATGAGAAATAGTGGGATCCAATATATATAAATTGGGATATAAATTAATAAATGATTTCGATAAATCCATTCTCTTCTCTTTCAAATTAGAAAATCATCTTTTATTTTAAATATAAACATTGATTTTTTCTAAAAAAATATATAGGCCTACATAGGCTTAAGGATGTCAGCATTATAAATATTCGTTTAATAATTTTAAAAAGAAGCTTAAAAAGGATAAAAGATGAATATTATCTGATTCCAAAATGAAATCAAAACTATTTGGAAACTATTTTTTGTATTTACTGTTAAATAAAAGGAAAAAATATTTAGAATTACAACTGCATCACATAATACTTCCTATGAATTAATAAAAGATGCTATCAATTTGTTAATAGAATTGTTAATTCAAATGGAAAATGTGTTATATTAAAATGTTATTAACTTACCTGTAATTTGTAAAATCTGTCAGACTGATTTTGCTTAAAATAATTCACTCACATTTAAGAAGATAATTAGAGAAATTAAAATAGTTAATAAAATACAATCAAGGGTTTATAAAAGAAAATAAATAAAAGAGAAAGATCAGAAGAAAGCTTAAACGCTGGGCAACTAATTTTTTTAACTCACACTCAAATAAAATGATTTAATTTGTTAAAAATAAATATTACATAATAAAATCATGCGAAATGGATTAATTATCAAAAGAAATAATTAAATTTACCTTAATAAATAAGATGACAGCTGAATTTAGGCGGTAAACATGATACACGAAGGCGCGATTTTGGCAGGTCAGAGAAGCTGTCAAATGGACGACCAACTCTCTGACAAAAAAAAAAAAAATTGTATAAAATAAATTATTCTAACTTTAAAAAATAATTTAGAATAATTTTTTATATATATTTTTATTTTACTTTATTTATTTATTTTTCATCATATCAAAAAAAAAAAAAAAAATTTAAAAACAAAATTAATTTTAAAATATTCTTTCATACTATATTTTAAAGTTAAAATAATTTATTATTTAAATTTTATTTTTCATATGGATTTTGTTACCTGAGATGCTGTTTCCTATCTCTCATAGATAATCTCTGTCATTAGTTGTCTATGAAAATAAGTAAATAAATTTTTAATAAATCTGATATAAAATTACCTCCCAATCCTAAAATTTCTCCAAAGGGACAAGTAGGCTATGTATATATATACATACTTGTTCCTTTGGATAAATTTGAGGATTTAGGTAAATGTTCAATAAAATGACAAATTATTTACTGCAAATAAAACTAAATTTATTCTCTTTTCTAAAAATCGTACATATGCAATAAAACAATGTCTTTCTGATGTATATAATATCTAAGAATTAGTGTAATAGCCTTAATCTTTCAATTTTGTTAAAAAAGAAAATGTATATAATGACAGTGGCGGATTAATGCAATTTTGTCGGGGGGGGCGGTTTTTTTTTTATTTTTATTTAAGGACTTTGTGGGCATCTATGGCCATTTAGACCCATTTCCTATTTATTTAAATTGTTTGGTAACAAATTCAATTGGAAATTAAAGCCCGGAAATCATAATTTCTTTAGATTACTAGTTTTTATAACATTGTGAATTTCTTCTCGGGGGGGGGGGGGGCGATCGCCCCCCCCCTTTAATCCGCCCCTGTATAATGATGTGATTAATTATTTGTATTTCTGTGTATTGATTCTCGATTTTGTAATTTCGCAGGACTGATGATGGTCTTCTTAGACCGAAACTGAATTATTGCAATTGCAGTCGTCTGGTTATATTAAAAATCCTCGACATAATTTTTTGTAAATTATTTCCGTTTGCGTTTCCATCTGCAACTAAACGAGTAAACCTCCTGTTCACCTCTATAAAATAATAAATTGTATGAATTTTCTTCTCGGCTAATATACGTGATATATATATATATATATAAGTTATTTCTTTATATCTTTGGTTCTGCGCTTCTGAAAACTTTGGGAAGGCGCCATCGGCGCGCTTTGGGTTTAGCGCCTCCGTGCTGGCACGGAGTGCACGCCCGCCAAGAACGACCCTGTTCATATTGTTAAACATTATCGTGTTAGTATTTTTGTATTAATATTTATGAATGTGAAAAAAATTTTTCTGTAATTCACCATTCGGCGCAAATAGCCTGAGTTGCTGAGCACGCTTACATACTAGTAAATAAATAAATAAAATTATTCATTTTTAACTTTCTCTTACCTATATATCTTAATACATAGAGAAAGTATTGAAATGTGAAAAATTCAGTGTCGAGATTTTGATGGAAATACACGTTCTGAGGTCAAGTGAGTCCAGCAAAATGGTCTCTGTCTTCAAAATAAAGCATGAAGGAAATGAGCTTCGAGACTGAAATTTTATATTTAATTTAATTTAAGTACCCTCTTGAAGTTCGAAAATAAGCTTTTAAATAAAATCGGCCAAAGACTGGTACTTTATTGAGGTACTTTCAATTTTTATAAATCAATTATTTAAAATGTATATTCTCATTTTGCCCTCGAAATTGTTTGAAGCACACTTTACTCTTGTACTTTATAGGTAAGATAGGAGAAATGGTTGCCATGGTAACAAAATATAAATATTAACATTTTATTCTTTAGTCAAAGACCTTCAATAAGATAAGAGGAATAATTTCGCAATTAAAAAAAAATTAAATTAATTATTTTTTTCATTTTGATAATTGAATCAATTTAAATCCTGTTTTGTTTGTTTGTTTCTATTGCAGAGATAATTTTCAAATTATAAATTTCTCTTTGGTTTATTTAAACAAAATCCACTATCTATTATTATTTGTACGAGATGAAATCAATGAGGAATTAAATACAATCAAAATAGATTCAAACGAATTGCGAGCTCAGGATTAAATGGTTTGTTTAATTCTTTAATCTTGTGTAATCCCAAGTGTAAAATTTAATTTAATTTTATGATAATTAATTCAAAGTATTATTTTACTTTCTCGCACCATTATTTATAATAGTTGAGGAAAGTAAACCCCATAAAAGGGCCATTTCCACCCCATATAGTCAGTCTTTCTGGAGACTCGCCACCAGTGACAATGGGCTGAAATGTGCTAGTTGCCGTCTAAGCCTGATTTTTAGTCACTAGGCAAATACGCGCTTCTCGCCGAGTAAGTCTTCACCATTCGGGGCTAAAACGCGCTCGCGTGCCGTGCCGTCTTAGTCTTACCCCTTAGGGCTTCCAGCGCGCTCCTGACCGTTGAAAAGCCTTTTTCTGTCTCCTGGGTTGACCGCGCGCTTCGTGCCGCCTCAGCCTTCCAGCGAGTACCAGCTCCAACGCAGGAGATATTCGGTTCTGCCGAGTTCACAAATTAGGCATTATTTTTTCTTAGTTTTGCCCATTTCACGAAAAAAGCAGCCATTTGCTATTCGGGTTTTTCATTTCTCGATTATATTTATCACCTAAAGCAACTTTAAAGGATCTTTACTTGTCTCGATATCCTTTACTAGCACAATTGATAATATCACAAAATTTTTGCATCTATGGAGCCCTTAAATAACTAAAAAACAAACAATCATATAATAAGAATAATAAATAGTTGATATATGTAAATCAGGCGCCATATTGACTTGTTCATACTATCTATTGTCCAATGCGTGCGCAAGAATACTTGCCCTTTTCGTGAATTAGGCAAAAATTTTGTTGCCGAATTTGCGAAATAGGCATAAAATTGCCTAATACGTGAACTCGGCAGAGGGCTTGCCGATTTCATGAAATAAGCAATTTCTTCGATTCGGCGTGACATATATATAGTCGTCTCTCGATAATTCGAAATTAAATTAGGCCCTACCAAGAAGTTTGAATTATCAAGAGGAAAGAAAAATAATTCAAATTATTATGAGTTTTTATTATTTTTTTTAGAAATATGTATGAGTTTACACAAACTTTATAGATAGTCTCAAGTATAAAAGTAAAAATAATGAAAACGACATGCTCTTCATTGTCGTTGCCACTTGGTTAAGGAATACTCGAGAATAGGGAATTGACCGTCTCTGGCCCCCTTGAGATTTCCGGGCAAATGAGTTTGTAATATAATTTTTCTTTATTCTTCAGAATTGTAGTCAGCATAATGGTGGAATATTGAAAGTTTTGGCGATATCTTTTTTTTCGAACCAATCCACGGTCGCGATAATTTTTTTTCGGACACAGCAAGAGGGTACTATCTGCTTGACAATCTAAAGAGAATTGGGAAGTTAATCTGGGCTGAAAAGAGGAAAATTCGAATTATAAAGAGGGTGAATGGCCTAGCATTTATTGTAAAAATAGGCACTTAAAAAGGCATTTATTGTAAAAATAGGCACTTAAAAAGGCATTATTTAAGAAATAATATAAAAAAATTTAAAAAATTGATTAATAGGAGGGTACAAATGTGAAATGCAGCTAAGGTTATTTCTTTATTTGGTTAATTCACACAGCTGACGTTTCGGTTCCGTGTTTGAACCATCTTCAGAGCTGGCGAGAAGTCATTATGAAAGTATTATAGTGGATTTTATACATTGTTGAAAAATTCTTATATAATATATATATACACAGTGAGACGACCAGGTACATAAAATGAACATACAAGAAATAACCTTAGCTGCATTTCTCATTTTTACCCTCTTATTAATATAACAACTCAGCTATAAATTGTTTATGTAAAAAATTGATGTCTTATTTTTGGTAATCTGGTGTGATGGCCGCACAGCACACAATTTTTTCTTAATTTCGGTAATTTAAAGGCGCATTCTGTACTTGTTTGCCAGCATATAAATACTAGGAACCGACCGAATATTCGGTTTCGGTTACGGTTTCGGCCAGTTTCGGCCAAAAATCATGGTTTCGGCCGTAGTTTCGGTTTCGGCCAAAAAGTGGCCGAACCTTTCGGCCGGCCGAAACCAGAGTCTGAAAAAATGGGATGAGACTCGCATGCAAAAAAAAAAAAAAAAGGTCAAATAATTTGCACTTGAGGGAGAAAAAAATTTTAGTCTCCCTAAAAAAAAGGTAAAATGATTTTCACGGGAAGGAAAAAAATTCAAAAAAAAAAAAAGGTAAAATGAAAAAAATTTTATAGGAAATACAAGTTTCGGTTTCGGTTACGGTTTCGGCCGAAACTAAGGTTGAGGCCGAATATTCGGTTTCGGTTTCGGTTTCGGCTGAAAATCTTGTTTCGGTCGGACCCTAATAAATACAAATAAAATTTTTAAAATTTTACATTAAAAATAAATTTTTTTTTCGAAAAAAAGTTTTTTTTTCAAATCTCGGGGGGGGGGTGGGTAATTATCCCCCCCTTGAAATATTTTCTTGATAATTCAAAAAAATTTTAAATTTAGGCTATGTATAGCTCGTAAAAAATGGAAATTGGCTATTTGAACTTAAAATAGGCACTAAAAAAGGCATTTATAGATGAAATTGGCACTAAAACCCAAAATCGGCATTATAGGCACTAACAAATGCCCCTTCTTTTATTCAGAATTTCATGAAACGTATACATATCATATTGGCCTAAATTTTAAGCCAGAAATTAAAAAAAAGGCAAATAGGGCGAAATCCGAGCCTATTGATAAAACAATGAAATAATCACATGACTAAATGCATAAGTATGCTTTAATATTGCCCCCCCCCCCCCCTCACTCTTGAACTATTAGGTATTAGCTTTTCTCAAAAATATCGAAAATCTATCGTGTACAAATTCAATCAAATTTAAATAAAAGAATAAGTAAAAAAATGATCATTTATTTAAACTTAAAAGTATTCAATTCATTCCCTGAATCTCTCAAATGACTAAATTGACTATAGTTTTCGAGTACAGGATCATTATACTCATATAGTTTAAAATTATCTATTTTCATTTTATTTTTATAAAAATAACTTGCTAAACAATTATCACAAATAAAAGAAGGATCAGCGAGAATCCTCGGTGTGTTTGTAATCATCCATCTAAAATAAAAAATAGAAAGAAATTTAACTTTTTATTGCTTTAATTAATAAAATTTCAAAATATTTATGCTTACTTGGCTATATGTAGGCCACATATATAACATGATTTACTTTGTTTTGAAGTGGCTATCATATGATAAGGATATACTGGAATACGCTTTTCATCATTAATTCGATACCTGAAAAATATTTATTAAAAATTAGTATAGTTGTAATAAGTATCTGAATTGAAGTCTTTTTTTTATTTCATCTTCTATCTGTATTACGGCCTTCCTCCACATTGTCTTTGATGATATTTTGATTTAAATAAAATAAATAAATAAATACATTTATTACGACCAGCTTAGAGGCACCAGTCCTCGGTGGCTAGGTCCAACAAACACAAATACAAATTTAAATACAATAACAAATACAACAAAACAAAATGAAAAAAAAAAAATAATAAATAGAAATGCATGCCCATTAACAATCAACATGTTCATGCATTTCCATCGAAAGAAATAAAAAAAAAACAATTATCAAAAAAAAATTCACGCAAGCCACGAGACCAGGAGTAAACGTCGCATTAGCCATCCCGACATTCGCCTTAAGCTGTTAAGGAAAACCTGGCCTAAACCTTAACAAGGATGATTTGTTTTTGGACCTATGAAATATTTCTGTGAATCAGCGAAAGCACGCACTATTTTTATTAACAAAGTAGAGCAATAACTCGCATAGTCCGGTTTGGTTGCGTTTAAATCTATATATTTTTTAAAATTAACTTTAAAAAAAAAGTCAAATATTTAATTATCAAAAAATTGATTTTTTTTTTTTAAACAACATATCGAAGCCCGACTATGCGAGCAGTAGCGTATCCAGGTGGGGGCGAAGGCCCCCCCCCCCCCCGCTTTTGGATCCCCTCGCTCACTCGGCTTTCTAGCTTTTTTTTGGAATTTCCTAATAAATTCATTTTATATCACAAATCCGGAGGAAAAAAAGAGAAAAATTACAACAAAAAAAAAAACGAACGAGATTCGAATACAAAGGTCGAACGATAAACGGCGCCCCAGTTGAGCTTCGCCCCCTCCGCCCTCAAGGCTAGTTACGCCGCTGTATGCGAGCTATAGCTATCCTATATTTGTAATGAATAACCCGGGCTATGAATTGAAACAAAAAAAAATGTAAACAGGAACTGAACTCTAATTTTTTACTATGGACCGGAATTTAGAAAGAGAAAATATTTTTTTTATTTCGAAAAATTGGTAAAAGATTTTTAATTTGAAGTTTTTACAGTTATTATTACGCGTATAAATAATTATAATTCCTTATTAAACGTTTCCGCCACTCATTCTGTGGACTGCTTCAGACAAGATTGAGATACAAAGAGGAGATTTGAAGTGGCACATGACACGGTTTGTGATTTGTATCTGAATTGTACATGAAGAAGGCCACAGAATGAATGTTGAAAATATATGATGAAGATAGGGGCAGCCTGGTGGATATTATTGAGAAGGATGAATGAATAAATAAGTCCGGAGCTGATATTCAGGCAATTTATTCGGGTTCAATCACTCCGCTATAAGTCAACGTTTCGGGGCTCAAACGGCTCCTTTTTCAGGACCATGCGGTGTAGAGAAAACAATTAGCCCTCAATTTTGTCATAAATGATGTGGTTAGTTTTGCTACAGGTGTCGTTTGGCACCATTGCCTCTTAGCACATGTTCTGTAGCAAAACTAACCACGCCATTTATGACAAAATTGAGGGCTAATTGTTTTCTCGACACCGCATGGTCCTGAAGAAGGAGAGTGGATTTAACCCGAATAAATTGCCTGAATATCAGCTCCCGACTTATTTATTTATTCACCCTTCTTAGTTGAAAATATAATTTATTTATTAAATGATAAAACTGAAGTTTTATAAAAACCTTAAAGGTAGTGATATTCTTTGTTAATGTTCTTATATATAAACTAGTCCCAAAATTAAGTGAGCAACTTAACAAAATTCAGATTTTTTTTATGTTTATTAACTTTTTGTTTATAAATTAAATATTACTGATAGAAGATCGATCTTGCTGAAGATGATCTTCCGATAACCGATAACTGAGTGGGAGCATCCAAGCAAACAGCCAAATTTTCGCTGAGAAGGTTCTAAATCTAAAAGAGCTTTAGCTCTCCCTAACTCTTCTGTAGATAGCCTTCTTAAAGGCATTTTAAAAACGGTCTAGTGCGATTGCTAAATAAGTATGATTACTAAAGACGAATAAAGGCCAAATAAAAAAGTTTAAAAACGAATTAAAAACAATTCTAAAAATTAAATTTTATTTTTATTATTATAATTTCCAAGAATAATTATTATTTTAACCCAAATTGATCTATCTTTGTTTAAAATCTAGTAACTGTTTATATTTAATAAGGTTTTTTAGATTTAATAAACATAAAAAAAATCTCAATTTTTTTGAGTGGCTCAATTCAATTTGTGACGAGTTTTATATATATATATATATATGTGTCTGTAGAGGTAGCCTTTCTGTAAATATCATAATTTAATGTATATATATATATGTATACATATTTAATGTATATATATATATATATATATGTTCTGGGAGGTTTCCTTGACTGGGCGTATGTGAAAATAAAATTTCTCGGTATATTGCCACCAGTCCTGGAATTATAAATTGAGACTACAAACGGACTTTGTTAGAGCAAGAATAAATAAATAAAATAAATAATTACCTTATATCGGAAAGACAGATTTTATGTTCGCATTGGGACTGATGCTTAAAGAAATAAACTTCTCCTAATTGCAAGTCTATACTATCAATTCGGGTCAACTGAATATGTTTGAATACGACTGATTTTAACTTTAAATGTTTGATCAATGGCACATTATTAAAGAAATGATAAAAGAGATTAGAATCGATCCCAGTTCGGCTATCAATATAAAAAACTTTATCTATATAAAATAGAGATGTATTATAATACTGAAAATTATAGAAGAATATATTAGATAAATATAAAAACAATAATAATTATATAAAGAAAAAAATATACATTTGGTTGGAATCGATTTAAAGCGGCCGGATTTTCGCTGACGTCATCTGGACAGGTATAATCTTCGTTACATAAAATCATATCTCGTAGGTCGGCAAGCGTTTGACTGCTTCGGATTGCAATTATTTGATTAACTAATAAATTATAAAGTGTTCCAACAAAAGGAAGTGTTGAAGTGGATGGTCTATAAACGTGGAAATAATATATCGAATCATTTTCTGGATAAATGTTAAAATTTTTCTCCAAACAAACCATGGGTTGCTAAAAAAAATATTTATCAAATATATATATTTATATATATATAATGTAGAAGATCGATATATAGCAAATATCAACATTCACTGGAGAATGTCGACATTCACATAGTTGCTTTAGCTATTTCAAATATTTGAACGATTTCCAAAAAATTGCACGCAACCGGTCTATTTGAGCAAAGGCATGATCATCCGGTAGAGGCAAATCAAGGATTAGTTTAATAAAAATAAAGATTTTACCATCCAAATATATCTGTGATATTTAAGTCTAGCAGATGGGTATTTTGTCTCTTTGTAAAAGTTTAAGGAATTAAACTTCTTTTTATCCTTTTCCTTTAGATTAAATGAAGTGATAGTTTTTTTCATTGAATCCTGTTTAAATTGACGAGGTTCATTAGGAATATCAAATTTTTCTTCACTAAAAAATAAAATAAAATCATTAAATTATAATACGCATAGTCCATGTTTTGAAATAAAGAAATCAATTACATCTTCAAATTATGCCAATTTGCTGTTGGTCGTTGTGTCTATTCAAAGATATTAAATTCCATTACTTACTCATTTATACGTTTAATTCACACAGCTGACGTTTGGGTTCCGTGTTTGAACCATCCTCAGAGCTATAATAATACATATACAAGTGATATCAAAAATTATTACAATTATTACAATCTATAGAAATGCAAATTATATTATACCTGGCGAAAAGTCGTTATGAAAGTGTCATAGTAGATTTTATACATTGTTAAACAAATCTTATATAATATATATATACACAGTATGAGATGACCAGGTACATAAATGAATCAAAATTTTTTTTTTTTTTTAACTATTATTTATACCTCACATGGAGTAAATTAATATAAAAGAATACACAGATTTATACCTTACATTTATTATCAATGCGAAGTTATATTTTAATTAATAATAAATTCCAAGCATTAATTTATTCAAAAGAAAAGCCTATTTTAATATATTTCCATATAAATTAACAGATCTATTAAAGTCTTTTTTAAAAGTGACTGTATCATTGATGAAAATATATATCGACTCTAGAATCTGTCTCTTGAAGGTGTTACTCTCATAACATAATAATACATCAACCGAATCAAAATTGAATATCAAGAGAGTGAGCTGGTAATACTTCTCATTCTTTTTAATATTATACTTGTGCTGGACCAACCTTTTATGTAAATATTGACAGGTATTTCCAACATAAGTATGCCCACATCCTTGGCACGGGACTCTATAAACACACTGTGAATTTTTTAACAAAGGGGTTTTCTCTTTGCTGTTATACATAAATGAAAGTGTATTAGTTAGTTTAAATGGGACTATTATATTGTTGTTAGTGGCATTTATAAGTTTTTTAATTTTCTCAGCCAAATCCGGGATATATGTTAGTGATCTATATATTTTAATATTAGGTTTATTATATATAAAAGGTAAAATACACTAGGTTATGTGTTTCAAAACCTTGAAACACATAACCGAGTGTATTTTACCTTTTATATATACATAATGTTTCAACTTGAGCCTACGGTAGAAAGTTTAAATCTAATTAGGTTTTTTAGGAGCATATTCATTAACACTATGTTGCACTTCACAAGATTTTCTTCCGATATCAGGGGGCGGCAATTAAAGACGGATTTACTAAAAAAAAAAGGTAAAATGTTATGAATTTCATATAGAAAATTTTAAGGAGGGGGCGGCAAATTAAATTTTGCCCCTCCTAAAAAATCTCGTAGTTCCGGCCTGTATATATATATATGTCGTAGACAGATCGTGAAATTAGACAGTTCATGAACTGTCTAGACATTTCATGAACTGCAGCCAGATCGTGTAATGGTCAAACAGTTACATGATCTGGCTAAAAATTTTAGACAGTTCATGAAATGCAATTGGGCCTTAGACAGATCGTGTAATGCTCGAGAATTACATGAAATGTCTAAATTTTTTGGGCAGTTCATGAACTGCCTAACAGCAGTTTTGCCGATCGTGTACTGTTTGTAATTTAATGCAATAAATCTAAAAAAAAAAATTTATTTTTTCGAAAATCAAAAAAAGGGCTTCTATAAGTTGTAGACATTTAAAATCGCTTTAATTTAAAAAAAATTGAGGTAGATAGCTTCAAATTTGTGGCCGCTGGAATCTCCCAAAATTAGAACCCCGAGACGCGCACCTTAACTCAAGATTTACAAAGTGAGGAAGATTTGGAAAATTTAGTAATCGATAATAATAATAATATTGAAAAAAATTGACTTTTTTTCGAGATGTTTATTTGCTTTACAAACAGTACACGATCGGCAAAACTGCTGTTAGGCAGTTCATGAACTGCCTAAAAAATTTAGACATTTCATGTAATTCTCGAGCATTACACGATCTGTCTAAGGCCCAATTGCATTTCATGAACTGTCTAAAATTTTTAGCCAGATCATGTAACTGTTTGACCATTACACGATCTGGCTGCAGTTCATGAAATGTCTAGACAGTTCATGAACTGTCTAATTTCACGATCTGTCTACGACATATATATAGTTATAAATTCAAATATTTCTTTCATTTATAACTTAGTGAAACCTTACAGATACTAAATAATTTTTACTTAAAAATAATTACCCTATAAATCTTGTAGAAAAGGTTTTTAGCGTGTATTTTCATAAAAACCGAAGAAAATCTCGTTCTTCTCATTGATAATAAATGTAAGGTATAAATTTGTGTATTATTTTATATTAATTTACTCCACGTGAGGTATAAATAATAGTTAAAAAAAAAATTTGATTCATTTATGTACTTGGTCATCTCATACTGTGTATATATATATTATAAGAGTTGTTCAACAATGTATAAAATCCACTATAAAACTTTCATAATGACTTTTCGCCAGGTATAATATAATTTGCATTTCTATGGATTGTAATAATTTTTGATATCACTTGTATATGTATGATTATAGCTCTGAGGATGGTTCAAACACGGAACAGAAACGTCAGCTGTGTGAATTATACGTGTAAATAAATGACCTTGGCTGCATCTATCATTTCTAGCCTCTTATTAATATATCATCTCAGCTATAAATTGTTTTGTAATTACTTACTCAGTAATTCCAATCATCGAATTGATTTTTGCTAATGGAATATCCTCAAGGTAATCATCAATCATTGAATCTATCGAATTCATTTCGTCATTGATTAATTTTGGCATTTCAAGATCGACTTTTAACACATAAGGATTGAATTTGTTAATTAAATTCAAAAGGTCTTCTTTAGAGGCTTCTATATTTTCTTCCATTTTCGAAGTATATTAATAAATTTAATTTTTTTTGGAAAAATCCCAGTGATAAATTTTCTTCTTAATAGATTAACAAATGTTATTCACTTACAAATGTCATTTGTTGAATAAAACTAATAGAAATGTTTTGCTGAAAAGCCACTCTAGGAACACAATATTCATTCACTCGAAAAAATAAAAAATGAACTCGGTTTGTTTACGTTTTTTCTTTCTAAGAGAATGATGTCATGAGGCTGCTATTGGAAAAGATCTTTTACAGGGAACAGGGAATAAACTTTTAAAACACAGATTAATAACATACAGATGGGACACTTCCTATACCTTCAATGGAAACATTTTATTTTAGGTTCCCGAATGAGCGCGCTACTATCGCAGGCAATTCCCGCAAAATTTCAAATTTTAATCGTCATTTAGGGGAAAAAACCCCTATAATTTTTGTGTGCAAGAGTGCGCTAGTGTCGAGCTGTTTCCAGCAAACTGGCCTAGTGTCCCATCTGTATATAAATAATCTGTGTTTTAAAACTAACCGTTTATATTCAAAGTGAAAGTTAACTTGATAATGAGCATTTATGTTATTTTTCTTATCACATAACAGAATCAATGCCTTGTCAAGCAGGGTCGTAACGAGGGCGTGGCAAAACAGGCGCCCGCCATGGGCGCAAAACAAAGGGGAACGACCTAGTTGTGAGCTGAACGAGGTTTTTATTATTTTGGGAATTAAATTTTATTTTGAATATAAAATTTTAAAAAGAGTTTTAGAATTCGGAATCTGCGATGTTCCTCCCGGCCCCCCCCCCCCCCCCCCCCCCCCCGAAGCTTAGAGCCGCTTCATACATCGCTCTCTTTACCCATCCGGGATCCCGAATTCTAAAACTCAATTTACAAAATAGTCAATATTTTATTTATTTCTTTACCAATCTCGATGAAACTTTAGAAAAAAAAACTCATTTTTTAATTATAAATCTCTGGCAGCCCCTATTTTTAGGAAATTTTGACAAATTTTTAAATAACTTTTTTTATTTATGTTGGCATGAAGGGCACAATTTTAACCAATTACGCTGGCTGGAGTTGGAGAACGAATCTGGAGGAGCAAATGAGCAGGGTATTATCACAGATTAATGAGGAACTTGGCCAAAAAAAGGTTAGGAAACAGTGGATTATGGGGGGGGGGGCGCAAGTTAGACTCTTGCCACAGGCGCTTCATACCCTTGTTACGGCACTGCTGTCAAGAGAAGCCCTACAAAAAACTTATCCGAAAACTAATGGGATTGTTTATTTTGATTTCCTGTCATAGACAATTACATAATTTTGAAATAATTTTGTTTTCTCCTTAATTCTCTGTTAATTTGTTTTGTCCTGTTTTTTTTTTCTTTTCTTCACAGTCGCAAATTAAATAGCTTAAAAAGTAATTTAAATACAAAACTGAAAAAGTCCATCAGTAAAGTCCTACTACTTTTTAGCCGATTTTTTCCTTAAGGAAGACGGCCCTGCTGATCGTACATATTTTGAATAATTCCACTATGCAAAGATCTCATATTTTATTTTTTAATTTATATTCTACTAATAATTATTTTAATATTTTATTATTTTGTGGAATATAAAAATAGATTTTCTTTAATTGCTTCTGAGAAACAATGGATGACGTAATTCTCCAAACTCGTCTAGATTGTTAGAAAACCGGTTAGTGAGAAAATTAAAGAGAGCTCATCAAAATAGTCGAGATAATCATAGATATTCAAATTGCCATATTAAATAGTTTTTTTATATTCTTTCAAATTATGGATTATATATTTTTGATATGATACTTTAATTTTATTTTTTTTTTCTTTTAATACACACATACTTATATCTTTTAATTAGAATAAAAAATAATTATTAACGAATAATATTGGCGGGATCCCTGGTGATTTAAGCCAACAACAAGAAAGGCTTTGACCAATCAGAAGCCGAGAATATTATTACGTCACTCAACAAGCGGTATTTGATCCTGTCCACAAGTCGTTTATTAGTTGTCTTTGAGATTGTGTAGTGTTAACATCGTATTAGTGTTTGTGTGTTTCGAGAAATCATCCCTTCATTTCATCTCTAATTATTTAAAAGTAAGTAAAATTAATATTATTTGGACCATCTATACTGGTATATATAAAAATCTGGTGTGGCCGATCGCACTCTAACCTTCGGTAATCGAAAGTTGTGTGATGTGCTTGCAGATTTTTTTGTGTCGAGATATATTTAGTTTGCGACAGTACGGTACATTTGAATTCAAGATGTAAAATTTATAAACAGAAAAATATTTATATTTTGTTACCATGGCAACCATTTCTCCTATCTTTCTCTAATTAAAAAAATCGTTTTCCTGAAGGGGCCTGGGCCCTTTTAGCTCAAAATCTAAAAATAATAAAAATAATAAAAAAATCATTTTCTTAATCTACTGTGTCCGAACAGATTATCAAGTTTTGGTGTTCTAGCTGTGGAAATAGAATTAACTAGGAAAGCTGACTTGGTATCTTTAATTGACGATTTTGCATCCCTCGAGGCGAGGAGAGTAATTTTATAAAAACTCGCAACTTAGGTGCCCTAAAATACTTATTTTTTTAAAATTAAAATGCTTATAAATCAAGCTAAGTTTGATAATATATTTCTCGTCTCAGGATAGCTAAAAACGCAAATTTCAGTGCCTAATTTTCAAAAAATCTTTCTTACCCCCCCAAACCACCCGGAAGTCGTCTGTCCGTCTAGCCTCAATAAATTATGGTAACACTATGTTTAGGGGATTTTGACAAATTTTTAACTAACTTTTTTTATTTAAATAAACATTATAAGGCATTCAAAAATTGGGTCAAAAACTGTGTAAAAAATTGTTGGCATGAAGGTCACAATAGCCTTTTACAAACTAGAAAACAACTTTTAGTGTGGGGGGGGGGGGGGCGTATTATTAAAGAGCCCCGGGGCCCGTCAAGTCTTGTCTGCGGCCCTGTGGCCCATATATATATATTATAATTCTCTCAAAAGTATTTTTTTATTTATTTGGTTCACAAAGACATTTACATACTTTTCAATCATATATTAGGACAATATATTTAAAAATTGATATTCTTCCTACTGAATGACACGGGCACGGTCCTTTCAAATAAATTTATTTGAATAAGGATAATGGGAAAAGTAAAATATTTAAATTTAATAATCTGTACCATAAATAATGGATCGTGAAAATTTCATATTAATCTTTCAATATAAAATGAAAAAGAAATATTTAATACAAAAAGCTAAATTTGAATGTAATATATATTTTAGTTAATTTTTGCAAGCTGAAACTTGAAAACATAAAAAAATTGATTATATACTCACACCACCGCAATGTTAAACTATGGGTTATTTATTATAAAATAAGAGTAAACATTTGTTAACATGAATGCTAGTTAAATGCGACAAATCAATTCAATCAATACCCAGATAGCACAGTACGTCTTATGTACGTACATAAGACGCACAATTCGTCTTATGTACGTACATAAGACGTACTGTGCTATCTGGGTATATAAAAAATGTTTATATTCCTAAGATTTAAAAAAAATTTTACATTGGAACCTATTGTAAAAAATACTCTTATTTAAAAAAAGTAGCTATAATTTTAGATAACTTTTCAATTAAAAAAAAAAATAAATATAAAATAATTGCGATATTATAAATTAATATTTTAAAATAAAATGAAAAATTTTATATTATCAGAAATTTCAGAATTGTTTTTTGTAAATAATGTCCTTTGAAATTTATTTTCATAATTGGGTCAAAGGAAGAAAAATTTTGTCTTGCGCGAATCTTTAACGATATTAAACAATTTTAAACGGATATTGAAGGTGAGATTATTTCCAAATGTTTTACGTAAGCAGATTTTAATTTATTAGACGACGATGTCGGCCAATGGGATCAGTTTCGGAACGACGCCATCAGTTTTGTTGGCTTTTTATTTATAAATTTTTGTAAATATAATTATTTCAATTAATTTCTTACATTGACTCAATTATAATCATTTTATACAAAAAAATTTAACTGTTTGTATATTTTTTAAATATAATTATTTAGGGGCATAATTATATTTTCCAATTATAATTATTTTTTTTAGGTGAATTTTTAAACAATATCATTACATTCTGAATCTTCAGAAGGAACTTCTACTGCACAGAGACAACTGCGAGTATTTGGTCCGTTAGGAAGACAAAGTTGGTTGCTACTGCATCCCCCTGAAGAGATTTGACAGGCGTTGGTTACTGAAAATAAAAACAAAATAATCAAGTAAGCAAAAAATGTCAGAATAATGATTTTAATTTAAGCACGGGAATCACATCCGTTAGTTAGGGCGACCTGATGATGCTACTTCGTAATGAAATCCATAGTCCAGAAAATAAATAATTTCCAAATAACATTCGTTATTATTGTTTATCCTTCCCTCAATATAATAAGATATCGGAAAATGGAGGACTTCATCAAGAATATATTTAATAAACGATTTATTTTAAAATACTTACACCTCGGGCAGTACTCAGGCACAGCCACAATTCCATAACTCTTTCCCAAAGCAGTGAGTGTGATAGGAATTGGTTTACTCAACTTTCCTGATGGACGTTCAGCACGTTGAATTTTATTCCTACATCAAAGAGAAACAAAGGAAATTTAAATATCATAAATAAACAATATTTATATGACGTCTGGACAACGCATGGGGAACAGTACAGCCACATTTTATCGAATTTACTATTAGAAGATTTAGAAGAAGAAATAGTGAGACAATTGGGTTTGGCATTCATACTATAATATAAAGCGCTAGCGGCTGACTTCCTGTCCCTATGTGTATGTGCCTGTTCTCTCGCTGATTGGCTAGAGTTACAGGAAGTGGAGCGGGCGAAGGAAATTTAAAATTTAACACAGAGAGGGAAATTTGAAACTTTAAAATTTTGCATTTTATTGCTTGCCGAGGCGAGCAAGGGGGTTCAGGTGGCGTAGCTCCCTGACAAGTGGTAAAGCCCGCCTAAGGTGTAAGCTATATATATATATATATATATAGGCAGGCTAAACATCTATGAAGGAAATATATTATTTTAAAAGCGACTTATAATAAAATTGGGTACTTTTTTGAAATTTGTTTAAAATATTTTTCGGCATCTGAGGCCATTTAGACCTAGTCCCTATTTATTTCAGTTGATTGGTATCCAATTCAATTGAAATAAATTTCTCGCTTCCTTTCGGAATGAGCATCACAGGCTTTTATTCATTGCTGCACTCTCTTTTTCCTTTTATATTACATTTTCTAGTCATATAAAAAATCTTACAGCTCAACTTACGTTTCCCAATCAGTCCAATAATAATGTTTAGGCGAAATGGTTAAACCAAAAGGATAAGTAAGATTTGATACCAGAGTTCGATGGTGTCCGGTTTCGATACCTAAGCATTCTGCAAATAAACAAATAAATAAATTTATTTATCATCTCATCCAGTGAGTGTAATTTTTTTTTTTTAAATTTTACAAACCTATTGATTTAGATCCTGCATCTGCCCAACAGAGTTCATCCAATGCCCAATCTATAGCTAACGAATTCGGTAGTTTAACAAAATCACCAGCATAGAAAACGTGACGATTAGTGCCATCCATATTAGCTGATTCAAGTTTTGGAGAATTACGATTCCAATCAGACCAGAAGATTTTTCTTAAAAAAAAATAAAGTTCCAGCACTTGAGAACTCGAGAAAAGCGCATTGCTTATTAATATAAGCTAATAATCAAATAATAAATAAATTTACCCTTTTCCTGGGTGTACAGCAATACCCCTAGGATTTCCAAGATCTGTAGATACAAGAATTCTTCGCCGTCCGGTAATTAAACTGGCGACTTCGATCGTTTTTTTAATATCGTCTGTCCAAAATACATTCTGAGATATCCAATCGATACTAATGCCCTCTGGCGATTCGAGTTCTGCAATCAAATATAATAAATATTAACAACTTTGTCCATTATATACCATTGGCCTGCTTGGCAATTTTTCATTGAGGGGGTTCGAAATTAAGATCAAGAAAAATTTTTAAACTTTCTTTTTTGGGCAACCACCAAAGTACAACAAGCACACATATATATATATATATATATATATATAGTTTTATATACATGGAGGAAACGTTGGCAATATTTGAGAATTTTCACGGAGAGTGAGATTTAAACCCGAGTTGTGTGCTAACTATAGATTCGTCACAGCTTACCCGATTAGCCATGAGCCTTCTCAAAAGATATGAAAATAATTTTATTTCTTCCCTGTTGGTCTACCTTTTTTTAAAGTTTATGGTTGTAATTCTATCATTTTTACTTTTTTTCATTATATAATTAATTAATATTAATATTACCTTGACTTAGGAAATTTTTTAGTTCTTTGCCTTCATAGTCACTTGTTTTTATAGAGTGATTAGTAATATCAGTCCAATAAACTCGCCCATTCATACAATCAATATCAATTGCTGGAAGAAAAAAGATTTTGCTTAGCTTGAAAAAAAACAAGGAAGTGAAGAGAAAAGATGGCTTCATTAAAATACTATAAAAGCTTGCTGCACATCCTTACTAGTGACGTGTTATTTAATTCAATTTTACCTATTGCCATTTGTTTAATTTGGAAAGCGATAATTCTGCTCGGATTATTTCCATTTGGCTCATAAGGAACTCTCGAAATTGCCATTCCTTGGTTGTAAAGTAAGAAATCTCCTTCATATTTAGAGGCAGCTAAAAGTAATAAAATAATATAATAGAATTTTTATTAGATGTTCCCGTCGCAAGTATATAGTTCAGTAAACAAACAAACCTTTGCAAATAATTCCATCTCCGATGAATCCTTCGTCACATTGGCATCTATAGAGATCGGGTGTTGGACCGGAGCCCACGGGAAGGCACTGAGCATTTTCACCGCAAAGTGCAGGTTCGTTTAGACATGAAGGGTCCGCAATGCATACTCTTCCATCGCCTTGGAAACCCTGCAAATTTATTTGAAAACAATTATAATTACTATTACTACTTGTTGTATTACTAGTCTATAAAAAAACTCGAGGAATATTAAGTATCAAGTTCCGGGTTGACTGTGCTGAGCTCGGTTGTTTTTATTTTCTGTTTTGCTGGTAGCACAAACGTCCCCTGGGCATCTCTTCTCATTTGGACTTAGAATTTTCAAATATTAATCAATAAAAACAAATTCACACTCAAGTAAAATATAGCCTTCAGATTCACTTTTATAATAATTACGTACTGGTCGACATCGGCATCGATATCCTTTAGCCGTTTGGTCATAGAGACACTCAGCGCCGAGATCACATAAATTTGGTACAACATTGCAGCTCAATTGTTCTGACGAACAATGGTAACCGTCTCCGTAATAACCTGGAAGGCATCGACATAAAGGAGGTTCATCTTCTGAATAAATACATTCGGCGTTGGAATGGCAAGGGCTGTCGTGACCACATCCGGGATCTAGGAAAAATATAAATGATATTTTCTTTATTTTGCCTCATTCATTGCAATTTATAATCAAATCATTCACCTTTTGTTAACAAAGCGCATCGATCATTTTCTCGAATAAAGCCAGTAGCACAGGAACAAATGTAATGGCCATCATCCCAAACACAACGTCCATTCGGTCCACAATCTTCATGACTTAAACATTCGCCTAAATAGCAAATGTTAATAATAAGAATCAAATTTAAACGCATGTAATTTTTAATTTTTTTTTATCATTATAAATTTTTTTGCTTAGTTTCACATTTTTCTATGTTTAATTAAATAGAATATAAACCAAATACACACATCAGGTCAAAATAACTTGTTAGGCGTTAACACAAATACATTTTTATGACCAGCTGATTAGGCAACAAATTCTCCTTAATTATATAAATCAATAAAAAAATTTTATAGAAAAAGTTGAAACTATTTAGTAAAAGAAAATTAAATAATGTTGTAATAAAATCAAGTTTCCGAGATCATAAAAATTCTAATAGTAAATTCACAATTAAAAAATTTTATTTATATATTGTTACATAGGAGACGAATTATAATTTTTTCAAGAAGGCAAATTTACTTCTAGATATTTAGGTCTATATATCTCTGTGCGTGTGAATACAAATTTTCCCGGGTTGTTGAGATTTACTGGTCGTTTCGCTTCTCCTTTTGGAAGACTGTTTTGAGAGAGTAGGAAGCAATTCTTAGGTAGTTTGTTTTCGTCGCAGTCTTGCAATTGCAACCCCCGAAAACAAAGAACATCCTCCATTACTTCCTAACCCAACACTTAAAAATTACTTGAAAAGGAGAGCAAAAACGTCGTCATTCTCATCCTTAATGAGAAATTATATCTTAACATACGTGAAATCGCTGAACCGACCCAGAAGAGAGATTGAATATATTTTTATATCAACCTCCCAAAAAGTACAGTGGGAAATTTGGTCAGCAATGCTGTATATATAAAACAACAGAGATCAAAGGGGGTTCTGGCTCCCCTGGAATCGTTACCTATGCTTATATATAATCTAAAACTTACCTGTAGGAGAGCAAATAGTTCCATCTCCAACATATCCAGATTTACAAACACAAATGGCTTTTCCTGAATCTTCCTCTAATTTACAAACGGCATTTAAATCACAAATATCTGCTTCTAGACATGAATGATCTGAAATAAAAATATCATTAATCATTATAAATTCATTCGAAATAATTAATTAATTTGAAGAATAAATAAATACCTAGTTCGGTACATTCGTAGCCATCGCCTTCATAGCCGGCATTACATTGGCAAATGTGAACGCCACGTCGAATAACACAACGAGCATGTGGATGACAATTGTTGAATACATTGCAGCTAACTGTAACAAGAACAATGTTTTGAATACCTTCCATTTGTTTATTTAATTTATTTTTATTTGACATTTTCTTGACACATTCATAGAGTTCATTAAGTAAAAATGTCCGAAATGATCGGAATGGTCAATTTATTTTAAAAAGCTGAAAAGTTTCTCTTATTATTGTGTTTATAATCGTATTAATTTTGAGAATAGGGCTCACATTAAGGGTTTCATCCGGTTCTAATAGTTGATTAATACAAGGCGCCCTTCATATTCATGGCCTGTGACTAACATCAAAATCATCAAGTTCTTTGACAAGTTTAAAAATGTGGATAAACTATCTTTCCAAGTACTGAACTAATTGATTCAGATGCTTTTTTTAATGGAATTCCTAGCGAGTGCATTGATTGTCGGTTTCTACTATTTTCAAACCACTAAATTTTTAGTCAATGTTTTTACGATTCCGTCAAGTCAGATCATCACAACAATCTCCAACTTATCATAAATGAGCTGGAGTTTGTTTCAATTATTTTTATACCGTTAAACAGCAAGTGTCCTGAAGTCTTTTTGTACACACAATATTCCAGCTTTTGAATCATTTCAGGTTTTGTTTTTCTTACTTAAAGAAATCTATACATATATCAATGCGGTTTTAGTGAACAACAATTTTTTAATATTATTATAAGCCAAAAATTGTTTGATATTAGTAAAATTAAAAAAATATGTACATGGGCCAGAAGCCCCTTTGGTGGTGAAAGAACTCCGAGGCAAATTTGACTTGGGCACACACCAACGCTTGAAGGGATCGGGCTCGAAGTTGCGGGGGCAGAAACAAAAGTCCTGGCTCCCAGGTAGGCAGATCAGTTCCACTGCAAGTTGCCAGCTAACTCAGTAATTTGCCAAGTCAAGGGCTCCCTTCACATGCATATATAAATATAATAAGAGAGTCCAAATGAGACATTTTATACCAGACAATAAGTTGCTCATAAGTGAATAATACTTAAACCGATCTTCATTTTTTATTTATTTATCTGTTATTATTAAAAGCTAAAGAGAAGTTGCTGTTGATGTTATGGATTGGAAGAGAGCAAGTACGGGTGCAGCAAATAAAGAGAGTCTTTGGATGCCAAATGCCGAAAAGGAGACGTTTCGGACAAAATTGTATTCTTCCATCCTCAGTTCTTGTAAGCTTATAAACTAATTAGGCACAAAGTTGTCATTGTTGTTGCTTCACAAATTTGGACACATGTATATTTTTTTATAAAAACGGGCGAGTGTTTAATCTCGTGTTTGCCTCTGACAGTCTATTAGATATACATGTGTACAAATTTGTGCAGCAACAAGAATGACAACTTTGTGCATAATTAGATTATAAGCCTACAAAGACTGAGGATGGACGAATAAAATTTTGTCCGAAACGTCTCCTTTTCGGCATTTGGCATCCAAACGATCTCTTTATTTGCTGCACCTGTATTATTATACAGAAATCGTGAATTGTGAAAACAAATTTTGTCTGGTTTTGTCGAATTTTTACAAAGGAAATAGGAAGTTTCCTCCTATGTTTTTGGCGCTAGAAATACCAATATGTTGATCATCGTCATAATTTCTTAGTGGCTTTCTTTAATTAATGTATTAGTAATGCATTATATGCAAGTCTCATATTCCTCACCCTATAAGGGTAGGATGAATTTTACATAAGAGTTGAACAGGCCAGTGAGGAGAGATGACGATGATCAATTCACTGTAATCCTTTTGAACAATTCCATTTTTTTGTAAAATATTGTAATAGTAATAATAATAAAACTGATGGTAGATTAAATTTTATTAACCAATGGAAATTGAAATCTTGTATTAACAAAAAAATAATATTAAATTAAAAAATTAATTTCCTTATCACGGTACTTCAGAATTGATCACTGTCTTACCACGTGGATTTTGATTTTCTTCATCATAATCAGAACCTAAAGATTCTTCTGGAATTTGATCTTTGGGCACACAAGTGGAGCCAACAAGTTCCCAACCTTGAGTACACCAACAAACTCCGACGATGCAGCTAGGCAAAGGTGCAGGTCCTGAAAAAGTTACAAAAACTTAGGGTAGAGAAAATTTTCAGTTCCATAATTTTTGTTCAAGACTTATACAGAAAAAATATGGTTATTTCAAACAAAATTGAAATTATTTGAAAACATTAGCGCTTTTCGCCTGGAATATTATATTCATAAATACAACATTTAAAAAAATCTGAACATTCTTAATCTTTCACAGGTTATAAGATTCACCTGGAAGTGAGGTTTCTGCGGGTGAATCCTCGGTGCAGGTATAACCATCGCCATGATAACCAGGGGCGCAAACACAAGAAGTTTCACTGCAAATGGTGAACTTAGAGCAATTCGAGGTGCATCCGGTGATTGCATCCGCAGAGCCCCTCTCTCCTTTTACAATTCAAAAGGTATATTAATCATTTATAGCAGAGTATAAGTTTAATAAATTTAACTAAGAATTATTCAAATCCCATACTAACAGAATATGATGTATGTAATAATTTCTAAAAAAAATTTTATACCGAAATGAATAATTAATTACTTATTTTTCATTGTGAGTGTACAAAATTTACATTTTAGAAATGAAAGACTATTGAAATGAATATTGCTTAAAACTCAAAAATACTCGATTTCATTTCATGAAAAAAATTATAAAATTAATTTGGTTTTTATGTACAGTGAGGGACAATATTAAGTCTACCCATGCGTTTTCTACTTGTGATTATTACATTGTTTTTATTTATTTTTTTTTTCTTAATTTCATGGCCAAGGATTTGAAGCCTTTGGCCAACATTGTTTTTATAAAAGAAAATGAAAATCTTTTTTGAAAATTTTCTAGGTTTGAACCATGAAAGTTTCCATTAAAAAAAAATATAATATTTTTTTAAAAACAATGAAATAATCACAAGTAGAAAACGCATGGATGGATATTGTTCCTCACTGTACAGGTCAATATTAAAGGATTGGGATAATAAAATAATCGAGAATATAAATTGAGAATAAAAGAATAAATCCTTTCTTTTTTTTCTTTTTTAATCCCCGATTTATATTTATTTCCATTTATACAAAATTTCTATGAATTTCGGCCATTAACGTCATAAAAATAAATTTATGGCTAGAAAGGAGCATATTTATACATGTAAAAAAGGTTTTTTGCATTTATACTTATGACCCAAGCAAGTTCTTTGCATTTATGTAGGGGCTATATTGTATGAATGTAAACACATCCTCAAGCAAGAACTGGATCGGAATAGTAATAATAATTTTCTTTTCATAATTAAGAAAAGGCGAGGGTCCTCAACATCCCAAGCGACTTAACCCGAGAAAACTTATCTTCGCATACATCCAGTCGCGGAAACCTTCCAGAACATTATGTATAGGTATATATATATATATATATACAGTTAGCCTATATATATATAAAGGAATAATTCTTATTTTTCAAATCGCCCATTTATTTCCTATTTCAATATATAAAAATTTTTAGGCTTTCCTCCACGTCTCACAGCCAACGTCAGTCGAGGAATTCGGGTTGGAAAACGTCATACAAATAAAAAACTTGCCATAAATTTATTTTTATGACGTTAATGGCCGAAATTCATAGAAATTTTGTATAAATGGAAACAAGTATAAATCGGCGATTAAAAAAAGAAAGGATTTATTCTTTTATTCTCAATTTATTAATAATTTCTTTCTTCAAGGGTTGGGTTAGGTTGAAGTGGCCGTTCCCAGAGAGGGAACACACTTAGGCCAATTAGGCCCTTTGTGATACCACGGTGGGGCTATCCCCCTTTCGTACCCTAAGAGGAGACTTCAGCAGGATGTTTGAATTATTTGCGGCAAGCTGTCTCGAACCCGAGTCGTGTTGAGACTCCGGACTCCGTAATCCTCAGCTTAGCCGGCTTAGCCATTGCCTCCTCTTCTTTCTCCAAAAATTTTAATATATATATATCAATATATAAATGTTGTATATAGGATTGGTTCAACTATAAAATTTATATTTATTAACTCTGAAAAAATTAAGTCCAGCAGGGAATTTAACCTTGCCAACTGTTAATAGTTTTTGACAATTTATTTAAATTATGATGAGAGGTTTGGCAATCTCAAAATACAATCCAGACTAATATGTTATATAAAGTTTTACAAATCTGGAGAGCAAAGACCCCATAGTCTCTGTTAGAATGGGATTTTCTAATAAAATAAAATAAACACGAATTATAAGTTTTGACACAAATTTCCCAAAATGATTCTTGATATTTTAAACATATTTTTAATTCGAATATTTTATTAAAAAAATATACATTTCAATCGTGTTTATTTTATTTAAAATTTATTTATTTTAAAAATAAATAGTCGCCGTCAAAAATTTCATAATCGGCATCATTTTATATAATAACTTCGGCGGGCCATTATATAAATATCCGCATAAATTTAGGTAAAAAAGAAATTTAAAGACCTGTTAGAAGTGGTTTACAATTATGCCCATCTCCAGTGTAACCCGGACGGCAAATACAAACAAGATGGCCTGGACTTTGCTCGATGCAATCGGCTTGAGGATGACACTCGAGACTCTGACACGTCGGAACCTCTAAAAATAAAATTAATTAAAAATTGTTACTAAATATTTCTTTAAAAGTGTCTCTTGATAAAATAAAGCATCGCTTATTTACATTGGACTCTACGTTTGTAAAAATAAGTTGAAATAAAGAAAAGCAACCTTGGCATGCGTGGCCATCACCGGTGAAGCCCGCTTTGCACTGGCACTTGAAGCCGCCTTCGTGGTTGATACAGTTGGCGTGGAAAGAGCAGTCGTGGGTACCAATCGAGCACTCGTTGATGTCTACGCAGACCGCCGCTGCCAGTTCCTCTTCGTAGAGCGGCTGGAAGCTGCCCCCGCATCCAGCTTCAATATAGACATGCGCTTCATGAGAAGCCTTCGCGAATCGGCTCACACCCGAGAGAGTCACGAGAAATTTTCAAGTTTGCAAAATGGATCTCCCTTACTATCTATTTATTTGCATTTGAATAAGCCGGTCTAAGGAGGAATGAACAACTTTCTGTTTTCATTTTCCAAATTTCATAATTCGGAGATGGTTCAATCAAGATGAAGATTGAATTTTTTCACACTCGAATGCAGGGGTGGCCAACCCGCGGCCCACCTTGAACATTTTTGCGACCTGCGAGGTTTATCACACTTTTACAAAATATATTTTTTTTATAATGAAGAAATAAAGGCAGCCAAAGCAAACTAAAGAATACATTTTTTTTATTTTGCTTTATTGAACCACAATGTCGACGTTTCGGCCAATTCTTCTGGCCTTCATCAGGACATGTGTTTTGTTTGCCTCGAGCTTAGAAGAGCTCTTGGCAGCTACTGACAGAGGTGCGAACAGTTGACATGACTATTTATTTAATCTTTTTCTTCCCAAATACACAATCGCTGTGTATGGAAGCGTCATAAAAAAAGTACAAAAGTAATCGATAGTATACATTTATCTTATTTTAAGTCAAAATATTCACCAACACTATATAGGAGTTGTTTCAGAGGTGGGTTTTAAGTCTTTTTTTGAAAATGATGACATTTGGAGATGATTTAATTTCACTTGGGAGAGCATTAAAAAGTCTTGGTCCCATTGAACTAGACTTCGGACATCTCAAATCTTCCATATGCCTTGTATTCTGCTGGTGGATTCTTTCCCTAGTCAATCAAACTTCTCTTCTCATGTCTTTGTATATATCTCCAAAATGTACAGAGCAGGAACCGTGAGCACTCCTAATTTTTCAAAAGCATTCCTACAGCTTTCTCTAGGTGCAGTGCCAGTTATGCACCTAAGAATTCTCTTCTGGTTCATGAGCGACCATCATTCAGCCAAGAGCCCCTCCCTCTAAGCTCGAGACAAATAAAACATATCCTGATGAAAGCCGGAAGAATCTGCCGAAACGTCGACATTGTCATTCAATAAAACAAAATAAAAAATTTTTTTCTTTATTTTGCTTTGGCTGCTTTTATCTCTTCATTATTAAATTATATGTTCAGCCACTACCTCTTGTAATATATTTATTTTATTTTTTATATAGTAGGCTGGGATGAGTAGAGTAATGAGGCTAGAGCTAATGAGCAACCAGCAGTTTAATCGCTCCACCTGACGTCCTTTATTTGGCAAATATTTTGACGCATATGACATGCATCATCCTCAGTGCTGCGAGGATGTAATAGGTAGGCTTGGTCCAAAAATTATTTAAATGCCTTAGGGGCGTTATACATGTTTCTTGTGAGATGCATTCTTTGAGCTGATGACCGCTCTGATGCAGGATTGATATTCTGAATGCACCTCACAAGAAACATGTATGAAGCCCCTGAGGCATTTAAATAATTTTTGGACCAAGCCCACCTATAACATCGTTGCAACACAGATGCATGTCATATGCGTCGAAATATTTGCCAAATAAAGGACGTCAGGTGGAGCTATTAATCTGCTATTTTATTTTTTTTCCCCAAAAGAATGTCTATAGTGAGTCTAAAATTAATATGGGGATATATAATTTTATATGCGGCCCGCGGAGTTATGATGCTTTTCCAAAGTGGCTGGCAAGATCATTTGGGTTGGCCACCCCTGCTCGAATGTCAAAGTTTTACTCTTATTAAATTTATAATGATATAAGCATTTTTTATGCATAATAAATAATTTAATTAATTTTTTTTGTTCAAGTGATGTTTTTTTTATATGACAAATTATTTAAAAAAAAAGTAGTGAAAATAATAGTGCTATAAGTGAATGAAGTCGCCACCCTCCCCTTCTCTAACAAGACTCCACCCTTGGCTTTGCCAAATATCATGAATTCTCCCACTCTGACTAAAAAACACCAATCAGGCATCTCAAAGTGTCGCGTTGTCGGAAGGACCCTGAAAGAAGCCCCTTGAAATTCTAAGGGAAAGGGTCATTCGCCCTGCATGGATTTTCTTTATATTCAGCCCAAGAAAACGAAAACGGACTGAGTGACCATCATTCGAATTCGATTTCTCCATGCATTGCATTCGATTTCTCTATTCAAATCATATCATTCTATTCTATCTTTCAAACTCATATTTTCTTAATATATATATTTGATTATATGTATTTGAATGGGACACTACAGAGCCAACTGAAACTGAATACGAATGCAACTTGAGTTTGCTCCGTGTAAAGAGTCCGAGGAAAAGTGTCGCGAAAAACTTTTGTGTGTAATTTGCACTCGGAATATACAACAAACAATATTTAATAATGGGATATCAACCATCATATTTTCTTTTCTACTTATTTCCTATGCGGCAGCTAAAAAATTTAACTCAACAATTTTACATTGAGATTGCAAGAAGCACGAAAAGTTTTTCCCGACTTTTATCTTGAAGATGGGGGACGTAAAACTGTTGATTATAGTTAAATAAAGGGCATCCATCTTCGTGAACTCTTAAGGAACTCAAGGCAACTATGAATACCCATTATGTTCCTTATGTATCACCCTATTGTAGAGTAAATACTTGGCAGACCATTTGCTAAACCACACTAGCACTCGCATTTTCATTTGGGAGTTACTTACTTACGTACTTACTACTCTTATTTATCATCATATTATACATTTAAAGGCAGACATATTGTAATAAATTTAATAGGAGATAAAAAAAGATCATGTGAAAAAATCTGTCTCCGACTTGATTGACCATCCCTCGTAAATAAATAATTTATATTTCTTTTTAAACTCAAATTTTCAAATTATTTTGTTCTTCAAATAATTTTTTTAATCAAAAATCTCTTCCCCTTAAAAATAATGCATCACTCTAGTGATTAATGAATTTTCAATAAACATTAAACACTCGGGGGTGAAAAGATTCAAAAATTGATAGCTACACTCACAATCATTTTTAATAATTAAAATTTATAAATATGAACATTTTTAAAAATATATTTAATAGGAGAGATATCACCGTTTTGCGTACCCAGGATTACAAACGCATTTAAATTCATCGCCCTCGACGACACATGAGCTGTGGCGCCCGCAACGACGACGTCCTTCTTCGCAAGGATCCCCCTCTAAAAGGAAAAGCACAAGATGATCATGTACACAATTTGAAAGCTATTTATTATAGAGTATATCTATATATATACCTCCTAAGATAGAAATTTTGCTGGTCATTGAGAATCGAACGATCCTTTCTGCCGCCTCATAATTTATAAATTGACGATCAACTTTGAGTCGAAGTGTAGAGCTAAGTTCTTCTGAGATGTCGCCATAGGGACATTCGTTATATTCAAAGAATTGTTCGACCTTGAAGGGATGATCGATAGGAACGCCTTCGAGTCTGTAGGCATGTGTTGCTTGGCTAACGATCCATCCTGTAAAAAGAACTTTTATTTAACTTAGAGTGGACAACAACGTGGAGTTAAATTTTATAATATCACACTGAACTAGAGACATGAAATTTTGCATTTAGATTGAGTTCAGATGGTAATACAATGGAGTAAAAAATAATTTCAAAAATCATATTAGGAAAATATTTCGAATTATAGCACAGCTCCTAGACATTATTGGCTTTTATTTAGTGTCAGGATCTTCATCAATTATTAATTAAATAATATTATGCAAATTTTGATTAAAATTTACTAAAAGATCCTGCCAGTTACCTTTTTGAAGTACAGTGAGGGACAATATCAAGTCCCACCCATGCGTTTTCTACATGTGATTATTTCATTGTTTTTAAAAAAATATTGTATATTTTTTAATGGAAACTTTCATGATTCAAACCTAGGAAATTTCCAATAAAGATTTTCATTTTCTTTTGTAAAAACAATGAAATAATCAAAAGTATAAAACGCATGGGTGGGACTTAATAATGACCCTCACTGTACATCTCTCTGTCAAGGTAGGCCGGGGGGGGGGGGGGGGGGGTGAAGCATCCGGCTAGAGGCAAAGCCTTGACGATTAGGTACACTAAGTCTTACCTGGCCTACTCCTCGTATAATGTTCGATATATGGTTCAATTTCAATTTTATAGCCGGGTGGTATACTAGGAAGAGTTCCTTGAATTTCGGCAACCATCTTGAGTTGATCGAAAGCATTCAACCCAATATATTTTTGTTGAATTGTAACTTTATGTCCTGTTTGAGGAAACTCAACTGTTGCTGTATGGTTAAAAACACCGCCTATAAAATATAAATAATATAAAAAAAATGTTTTTATCAGAATAATGAGTGGTTGATCCAGGAAAAAAAAGTGACCTGTGAATTGGAAGCCGCTTCGTGCATTGGAAGCAACCGTGGGTTTTGCAAAAAGCCAGCCGATTAGTGAACCGATGCTTTGTAAATTCTGTGCATCGAATCCAAGTTCGTTGGGAACATCAGAAATGGCAGTGTAACTACGGCCATCGCTTGTCACAACATACGATTGTAAATCGAGATTGTCTAACTGGAAGCCATTGATTTGACCGGATACTTTTCCATTTACACGAAGAGGCTCATCTGAAAGAAAAAAATTTATTAAAAATAAGATTTAAATTAGTATCATTAATGTAAAATATGTATAAAAAAATCTTTTTAGCGAGCCCTGATGATGATTTTTTAATGAAGAAATACTGAAACGTACTCTGCATTTGCGTTGGCTCAAAATAAATATCCGCATATTAAAAAATTTTTTGATTTTTTAAAAACATTTGGTTCCTACAACTTCGAATATTGTCAAGAAAAATACCAAAAATTAATAATTAAAATGAATTTTTTGCTTGAAAATGATATATTTATATCTATCTATATATATAAAAATGAAATGAGAAAAATGTATGTATATATGTATATGTTCTATAGAAATCTACAATTTTCAATGAATCTATTTGAAATTAAGTACACTTATATTATAGTACATGGACGTAGTAATAATTTGAATCTCTTAAATATTTTGGAAAATTAATTATAATCAAATTTATTCAATACGGGAACACAAATCTACAAGTTGGATTGGAAATTAGAGAGGCAGTTAGTAGCTCTGTGGCCAGCTTTCCAGGTATACGACTAGGGCTGTGAGCGGAGCTACCCAACCAGTTGAAAAAAAGAATGAAGCATTGCACTTTGCAACTAGCCTAAACATATTCAGCAATTCCTCGCTCTAAGAGTTGGTTATTATATTCATGAAAGAAGAAATGTACAGCTGGAGGGGGGTCCAGAGGGGCGAACCCCCCCCCCCTGTCCAGATGCAAAGGCGGGCGGCACTGGATCTCAGAATTAATAAAAGGCGAGGGTCCGGCGCAGGCGGACTCGAGCCAGCTGAAGGGGGCAGGGGGCGATGTCTCCCGACTTCGCGCCTAGTGTATATATAAGTATCTATTTCCTCCGCAGAATAAAAAGAAAAAAGTTTGCTTTACTCCAAACCTTGTTTAAGACACGAAAAGCCGTTTCCATAAAAACCATCAGTGCATTGGCAACAAAATCCCTCTTCTTCGTCGTAACATTTTGCTTTGCTATGGCATAAAGTTGATCCACTTCCAGTGCACGTATCATTCGCTTGCCAAGAAGGTTCTTTAACTAAAAAAAAAAATTATATATAATTATTTTAAATTAATTTTAGATTTTAATAAAACGAACTTACTAAATTTTAAATTTGGTTGCTCAACATTTCCAAATTCGGGTATTAATCCAATATGAAAACACCAGACTCCTGGTTCACCACAATTGCTCAAGCTAAAAAAATAAACAAAATGATATTTGAAAAAGAGTGGAACAAGTAAAACAAAAACCTACAAAAACAAGAATACTTAAACGTTCATATCCAATTATTAGTATTAGATTATATGATGACTAATGACTTCTTTTTTTGAAATTCATTTATTAATTATTTTTCATACTGGAAAATAAAGAATTATTTTGAAAAAAGGTGGTGGTTTTCAAAACAATTCCCCAAGACTGTCTCGTTTAAAATAAATAAATCTCACATTCATTTTCATTTTCTAAAATATTATAATTATATTAATAATATCTTGAAGTTAAAAGTTATTTTATTCTCTATTTTAAGAATTTTTATCTTTTGATAAAATTCCTTTTTCAAATACTAATAGAAATTCATTTTTTGCAGATCGTACATCTGTTTAAAAATTCTCATTCTCTCCGCTCATCTAATCTTCGATCCCAAGCTGTGAGTATCTTATTCAATTTTAATTATAATATTAATAAGGAATTCTATTTTATTTCTTATTGAAAGTAACAAATTTACTATTTTTTAAAATTCTCAGTTGAAATTTTTTGTAACTTTTATCTGAGTTTATAATATAAACTTATTTTTTCTTATTAGTTAATTATTTTTTTAATGACTCTGTACAGGTATGAACAAGTTTGCCTGGGTGGCTTTAAACACGTAGTCCAGTAGAGCGTGAGAAGCCAGACCTTAATGAGAGGTCTGCCCTTGCTCCGCAATTATCCACCAACATCTTTAATCCTTTGGTAACTTATGCTTCAATTACTATTTTATTATTGATTATGATCTTATACATATACTGATATGAAATAATTCCAAAAAAATTATGATCAAATGGATTAACATGTTTTTTAACGTTTCATAGCTTAACGTGTTTAGGTTTAGATTAGATATTTTTGGTTTAGAAGGGTTTCACATTGTCAGGATTATCATGATATTTTATATGATTTCGTTATTAAATAATAATTTGGACACTAAAATGAATGATTAATATGTGGTGGGTGTGAATATTAAATGCAGGGAGGACCAGAGCCAGTCAAAAACATATATATATATATATATTAGGGTGGTCCAAAATATGTGATGTCTGAAATCTGAGAACACGTACCCCTCATTTTGTTCCTTTATTTAAGTAAAATTTATCTGCAAAATTTTAGACCGATTGGAGAACGTTTACCTGGACCGCCAGAAGGGGGAGAGCCCCAAACACGGTACTTGATGGGGGAAAACGGAGGTCATATTTGCATTCAGGAGGTCAATTTACTTAATAATCTGAAGAGATTATTTCGGGACTCGAAAAAAAATTTCATTTTGCCTACTAGTGTTATTTGAAAGTAAATGTGACATGCCCCCCAACCATATACCATGAAAACCGTTTGTTTTACTAAAAAAATGTAAAAGGACTTTTTTTTAGTAAATTGAATGCTCTTCAAAAAATTTACTGATGACTTTTTTTGCTGGACCAACCGTTAAGGAGTCACAGGTGTTGATAGTCAAATTTTGGGGAAACCGATGAACCTTGACCTTCTGGCGGGCCAGGCAAACGTTGTCCAATCGGTCTAAAATTTTGCAGGGAAATTTTACTTAAATAAAGGAACAAAATGAGGGGAACATGTTTTCAGATTTAGATTTTTATTTTTAGCCATCTATAAACTTGGACCACCCTAATATATATATATAATCTCAATTCCTTCCGATCATTCAGAGAAGTTTCTGTACACTTATTTATGCTCCATCTTGAGTCTTTTAAGAAAGAGCATAAATAAATATCTCGGAATTTATCATTTTCCCTATAACAATGATATGATTTAAAATAGTATTTAACTCAATGCATACCAGTATTTTCAAATTCTTTTTTAATCGAATTTAAACTTTGTGACCAACCAATTTGATATTCTTGGTCACTTTTCATTAAAATTATGTTGTATAGTAAAATAGTTTTCGAGACCTATTTATTTGAATCAGATGCATCAATTGATAGTCAGAGGTTATTTAATATATTTTTGTGAGTGCCGTATGTTTATTTTGCTGGTGAGTCAAGTGACTCTGGATAATTTTACCTAGTTAAGTGTTGAACTTGATCAGTTCCTGATCCCCGAAGAGTGAAATATCTTCCATCATTTGAGACAAATCCAGCCTGTGCCCTTGCATCTGGTAATCCAGCTGATTGACGACTCCCCTGGGTCCATTGAATCCCGTCATCAGCGTAAATAAATAGAGCATACGAATCAATTCCATCACTCGCCACAACCACTTGATATGTATTGACCTGAGAGCACAAATAGAGGAATTAGCATTACAAAATCAAACTCCTTAAATAAGAAAATTTAAAAATAATATTTAAAGAAAAAATGTAATTCAATAATATTTAAAAATGACAATTATTTTAAATAAAAGTCTTATTTGATTAACCTTATATATATATATATAATGTGCAAATAGTAGAGAAATTTTCTAGGTGAGGTTCTATAAAATTATATCATCAAATATCGATTTTATTTCTTCATTTGCATGTTAAAATTAATTATAAAACATTGAACAGATGAACATTAATAAATTTAAGGAAAAAGAATAAACCTTATCAATTCCTTTGTCATGATAGCCGACTTCTTTCCAAGTTGCAATAAGTAAACTTGTAGGGGTGAATGTTTTTCCATCTCGAAAGCTTCCTTGGATCGTGTCGGTTGCTCGTTTCAATAAATCCTCATCTTGAGTTTCTCTGAACAAAATAAAATCATTAGTGATATAAAAAGGTTTTTTTAATTTTTAATGCCAAATGTCATACCTGTAATAAACAGCTCCACACCCTCTGGTGTCGACGTTGGAGTAGAGAGGGGCGATGACCGGATAATCGAGCGGGAATTCAAAGTTGAAGAAATTTGGAATTTCTGTTATGAATGATAATAAACCATTAGAATTGACCTGCAATAAGATTTTAACCAAATTAATAAATGTGTGAATTGAAATGTTTCATATTTAATCAAAAACTTATAATAAACGGATCAACAGTAGCTAATTAGAAATGTTGTGTTGACTTTTGAACATTTTTTATTTTTCTTAGGTTCATTTTAGGGGTTTGTTTGATCAGGCTTTAGAGAAAACCTTTAGAACTCTTTTATTTTGTCTTTTGGCTGAGAAACAGTGCAAAAATTAATTTAATTTAATTTTGTCCCTTCCTCTTGAATAATCTAGTTTTTCTCTCAAATTGCATAGAAAAATCCGATTCCCAATTTATTTAAATTCAGTGGCACAATAACATAATAATAATAAGTGCAACCATTCACTTTGAACATCCAATTTTCTATCATGACTATTCCAATTTCGTCATACAGCCAAAATTATCATTGTTGAAATATTTAATTTTTTTAAAACAATTATATTTTTCTTTTTTTCGTAAATATCAACCCCTGAGTCAGGTATTGGTCTTCTAAAAAGAATTAATTTTGTGTGCCTTTTGCCAGCCACGTGGATATTAAGGTGAGGAATGCAGAAAAAGGAAATTTAGTCGAGGGCCGGTTCTCGGTTAATACGTGATAATAAAATTTTAAGAGTATAAAAAATTAAATTTTTGTATCATTTTTCTCTTCGACTGTTCACCTTATAAAATTCTTTTTTTCAACTTTATAACGAGGTTATTAAACTAATGTTAAATAAATACCAATTTTTATTTTTCGAGACATTTACAAATAAACAATTCCGTTGTTCGAACGATCTAAAATTTTGCACTAATTATTTTCTTATTTGGGTGGGCGTCCGGAAAACTTTTTTCGAAAAAATATATTTTTCCAGGCAGCCCTTTGCTAAGATCCACCCTAGGGACAATGATGAAGCAAATTTGACTTGATAGAATTTTATATTTATCCTTTTCAAATATCTCACTTTATTGAATAAGGATGAAACTTTGCATATTAATATAGTCTAAAAGATATTAAAATTTGGAGTGAATCGGTGTGCAAAGGCAATAAAAATTCACAAATATTTATCGAGAACTACGAATTTCTCTATACCAAAAATCTTTAATACAAATTAAGTAGCAAGTTTGTTTCATCTCTTTCCCCTAAAAGTACCTTAAAAGATAAAATTATTTTTTCAAACAATGAAATTTTTTATTTTTCACTTATTAATGTAAAATTAAGAACACCTTCGGTGATTCGATTATTGTGAGAAATTCTTGTTTCATTTCATTAATAGTATAAATCAGTGGTTCTCAACCGGTGTGCAAGGGTGCCCCTAGGGTCTTGGGATTTTGTTATGGGATGGAAACAGAAATAAAACCATATATAGGGGAGACGAAAAAGATTTTTGTATGAACAAAAATATGTAATTTATTTAAATAAACATTTTCCTATTTCTATTTCTATAGGGGAGACTAATAGGCACTGGCGCATTAAGGAGGAGAGGCTAATAATAATTTAGTTCAGGATTCAATTTAACATTAATAATGAACTTCCGTATGAATAAAATCGTAATATTAATGTTTTTTTTGTCCAGGGGTGCGGGGAGGGGGGTCGCTCTGGAGTTAATTTAATTTTTTGATCTTATTAGAAAGCTTTTTCTAGAGGGGAAAAAAATTTAGTTTATATTTAAATTTGCCTTCCGCATACTATTGTTCTGATTCCATAGGAAAGACATTTAACTTGATTGTACTTGACGAGTGTGGGTTTCGATAAGTACTTTTTATTTCTGTTAATGTCTTTTACATTTTCTCCATTGAATTAATTAACAAGAAAATAAGAATTGTATGTATTTATGTACTGAAATAGAATCTCCTTTTTTTCTGTCAATTAAAATTTAAGAGGGGTTATTTATGATTTTTACTTGGATGGGGGAAGAGAAAAATGGAGGGTATTCATTCTGTCAATATTACAAAAGCGACTCAAGACTGAAAATTCGTTTGATTGACTTGTACAAATTTCCAAAAAACATATAATTGCTGGTTTTATAAATGCGAATTTATTTATATGTAAATTCAGGTATTTATATTAATAATAAATATATCCAGCAATGATTAAACGAGCAATGTACGTTTGTTTGTTTGTAAGCACATGAGCTAATAAAAAAATCGAGTGGAAAATAAATTTTAAAGGGGGAGGTAGGGGGGGGGGGGCAGGGCCGATAGAACTTGGAGGTCTGGAATACCATTTTTCAATTATTTACACCCTAGACAAGCGTCATTTTAAATTTTATTAAAATCATAATTTTTTTATTTTACTCATTTAAAAAAATAGTCTTTTCGCTTAAAAACAAATTTGAAATAATATTACTTATACGCATATGGTCTTTTATTTAGGAACAAAAATTCTAGCCCCCCTCCAAAAAAAAACAAACAAATTCCCGGATATCCCCTGGTCTCTCCTTAGAGCTAAAACGTCTTTGCTATTATTTTCTTTTTTCGAAATTTTGTTTAAATATGGAAATTGAACCCAAGCCTTCGATTTCTAAGGTCTTTATTAATTTCCAAGGTCATGCTAAAATAAAATTCCTTCCTTTTATTTATAAATGAATGTTTGGTTTAGCAAAATTTCCGGTCTTATTTGTGTTTCGTCACCAAATTTACCGTTGAGAGGGTCAGTCAATATTTAACCTTATCAACATTGTTATCAGTTAAGTCATCAATACGATCCAACGACTAGGGAAAATTATTTATCAGAGGGTCACGAGGCTCTCGAGATGTCAAAGTTCGTTCAATGATACCGAGTTTACCGAAATGACCACCGATCAATCAAAATACATTTTAATGGGAATATTTAAAATTTTGTTTGAATCTCTCAAAGATTATTAATTAGAAATAGATTAATTCAAAAAATATTCTTGAAAAGCCACACGTGCGTGCAGGAATTGTTTCGTTTATGGTATTTTTAGTCATAAAGGCTTAGTACGTATTCCATATTACAAAAATGACTGGTCTTTTTTTAAATGTGAACAACAAAAATATATTTTATTCGTAACTCAATCTTTTTTATCTCTTTTACCTTTGCTTTGCCTTGCTGAATACGCCACTGCCTCTCCGTCTCCTCTACACCAAAAATTTCACCCTCCTTCTTAACGAAATTCTGGGATCACTCTAGGCACGTTCCTTTGGGATTTGGTCGAAGCATGGAGGGGGGGGGGGTATATAACTTTAAAAAAGTTTTTTTTGAATTAGCAAATTCACTTGGAGAAAGAATTCAAAATAGCTTTTTTTTGAGCCATGCACTGATTCCCTGAGGACCTCGCCTAACCGCTAATGGCTACGAGCAGGCCTATAGCCAATTTGAATAAAGTTTTATATTTAAAGTTTCATCATTAGGGATTTATAATTTTTCTCATTTTTTCGGTACCCCCATTCACTTGGTCTTTAGGTTCAATCCCCTCTCCATAGATCTCTTGTTGGAATAAATTTATTAAAATGACATAATTGAGGGAGGAGTGAGAAATAAATTTCCCTTTTAGGTCAAGTTCACTCTAGTTAAATTTAACTGGTGATTTTCGAACATCTTTGTTGATTGTAATAATCAATCTCGGACGGGATAGTCACATCCGCATATGTTAAAAGACCACTGAGGATGAACAAAATTAGAACTCATGAACCCCAGGCTGCTTTTCTGTTTTAATATCATATTCAATATTTTTTGGCGCATTTCCGAAAGAAAAATTCTTTCGTCCGAGCGCTTTAACTAGTATAGCATAGTTGTAGCAAAAAAATTATTATGTGAGGAGATTCAGGGCTTTTATAATTTCTCCTCGCCTTCCCTAATGAAATCTAATGTGGCAATATAACAAGGCAAAATAATTCACTTTTCTAATTAAGTACAAGGGCAGGTCAATAAGTCTGAGACTTTTTGAATTTCCCGCCTCTTAAATGAAATGGCAACACTGCTCCTGTAAGCAGGCAACTATCAGCTAACTCCTGTCGAAATTTGAACCAGCTGGGTCTTTTAGTTTTTGTTTGACATCCATTAATAGCAGACTACCTCGTGATTTGAGAAGACAATGCAAGGGTGCATTCACTGGTGCAGTTTCCATGGCAAAAATCCATTAATTGGGATAAGAATTGCTCTCTCATCCGCTCTATTCTCCAGAATTAGCCCCGAATGACTATTTCTTGTTTCCAAACCTGAAAAAATGGCTCAGCGGGAAGAGATTTGACTCCAACGATGAAATCATCTCTCAAACAAATACCTATTTTGATGTTCTCGACAAATCTTATTTTTAGAAGGGATAAAAAAAATTGGAGAAAAGTTGGACAAAGTGTATAGAGCTCAAAGAAGAGCACATTGAAAAATATTTTATCCAAAAACCTGTGTTTCATTCAAAAAGTCAAGGACGTATTGACCTGCCCTCGTACATTTTTTCAGTAGCGTAACTAGGTGGCCCAGGTCCGGAACTAGGAGATTTTTTAGGGGGGGGGGCAAAATTTAATTTGCCGCCCCCACCTTAAAATTTTCAACATAAAATTCATATCATTTGACCTTTTTTTTAGTAAATCTTTCTTTAATTGCCCCCCCCCCTGATATCTGCCGCCCGGGGCACATGCACCCACTGCCCCCCCCCCTAGATCCGACCCTGAGGTGGCCCATCAGACCTTTGGCGCCCCTCGATACCGACATCGGTGCCCTAGGGCATCTAAGATATAGCCCATGGACCGTGATTTTATCATATTCTCTCCATAAATTTTCTAAAAAAATTAATAATTTTCTTTTAAAATTATATTACAACTTGAATTCTTCTATTTAAAACGAATTTATTATAAAAAATACTATATCCAGCTTTTTACATAAATCTCCGGTTTTATCCCCGAAATCTCCGGCTTTTTTTTAAATTTCATAATAAATCCATTGTACATCTATCACAAATCCGGAGAAAAATTACCAAAAAAAAAGGTCGAACGAGATTCGAAAACTAAAAAAAAGGTAGAATGAAATTCGCATGGCCTACTAAAAAAAAGAGGTTGAACGAAAAAGGGCGCCCTAGTTGAGCTCCGCCCTCAAAGGCTAGTTACGCCTCTGCATTTTTTGCGATAACGTATGTCTATCATCTTCCAAATTTTCTTGTTTTTTTTTGATAATAGAAACCTTTCCATTCTTTGGATTGTAATGAAATTTGGTTCAGGACTGGGGAAAACTATTTAAATATAAACACTAAATTCCAAAAGATTTTGTTCAGAAGATTTCTTTTGGGATGGATAGTATAATATGTCTAAGCTAGATTTGAAATGTGCATAACGATTAAATTGCAAATTTCCTGAGTGTTAAATTCTTCGAAAAGGGCCGGAAGGGACTAAATCTTTTCGTAATGTTATCTCAGGTAATTATAATATTTAAGCATACTTATATAGTTTTTTTATTTTGAAAATAACTCTATATAACATCAATTTACGGGCAATTCCCCTTGATAATTTTTTGTGATGAAAAATTTACAAGGCCATACTCAAGGGAAGAGCCCACTTCCCCCTCCCCCAAGCTTTCCCAAAAACAAATAAAAATTATTTTTCCGTATATTTTTAAATTTTTAAGTGTCATAGAAATCGATGGAGTTGTTCCTCTAGCCTTTGGGCCCCCGCCAACAGAGAGCCTGGCTACTCTAGTGAATATTTAGGTTCATTCACTTAGATTGAGTTAAGGTATTCTTTAAATTAAATTTCTCATTTTTTTAAATTTATTTTATAATTCTGGTTAAAGAATTTTTACCTATCCGCTTAGAAGTTAAAGGTATTGTAATAAAACAAGATTTTATTGATCAAATCAATGACATACCTGGTATGTTCCTATATGTTGAGACACTTTGTAAAGGATTGGCTTAGGCCTAGAAAAATTTTTGAATTCATAATCATAAAATGCTAAATGAAAGAAATTTTATTCGAACATTCTCTAATTCTGATAAATTCATTATCAAAAAAACAAATTTAAAATTAAACAAAATAACTTGATAGATAATAAAGAAAAATACGCTGATTAATCAGCATATTATTATTATACATTTTATAAATAGAAAAGATTATAAATATATTAATTTTTACATTTTCATACAAAATATTTAATTATTCGGAGAATTTCTTAAATGAGGAACGAATAAATTTGTACTGGCATTCGTTAGTTAATCCAGCAAATAACTCCCTTCGGCGGGTTTCCATTTATTAATTGCTCATCGATATCATTTATACCTTGGGAATCTTAACCATAGGCGTAGTTATGATTTCTAGTTTGGGGCTAAGAAGTCTAGAGGAACGAAAATATTACATGTATTTGAGAAACCCTATAAGTCAGTAGTGCACCACTTGTACTCTAGAAACGCTAGTGCATGGTGAGCATGGCGGTGAATAATAGGAATTTCTTCTATGTTCTTGTGTTGTCTTGCACAGTGTGCTGAGTTCGTTTTCTATTTTTCAATTATCTACACCCTAAGGAAGCGTAATTTTAAATTTTATTAAAATCGAATGAAAAATAAAATAATAATAATTTTAGGGGGGGGGGGAAGGACGGAAAAAACTTTTAGAATGTCGAATTTTAGGGGGAGCAAGAGTTTTTATTTTTAATTTTAAAGATTTGATTAATATATTTTTCGAAAAGCGAGTTAGAACCTGTTTCCAATGCTTTCCTATGGGAGATTTGTGAACCCCTGATAAGGGGGGTTCCATACCCCTAATTTGATATAATGATAGCCCCCCCCAAAAAAAAAAAAAAATTCTTTACTCATTAAAAAAAACTATGAAAATTGGTCCAGTAGTTCCAGAGTCTATGCGTTACACACAGACAGGCAGACAGAGATTGTCTTTTATATAATAGTATAGATATATATATTATAATAGTATAGATATAGATGAATTCATGCACTATTTTATATTTATTTGAGAAACCCCATAAGACAACGAAATTTAAAATTCAAAATAAATTCATGTTGTGGAATGTTTCACTTGTTGATTCGGAAATGCAAAATTCTCGTTTTATTTCAATACCAAATTTTAATATACCGAATTTCCAAATTTTTTATTTCTCTTTAACTATATTCTGACTCTAGAACACTTAGATTATGCAGAAAATCAAGAATAAAGTCCTTAGTTATTATCTCTTTTGAGTCGATATCCTAGTCAGTTTATTTTTAGATTATTTTTTATAAACATTTCTAATGTTTAATGCATAATTTATAAACAATTAATGATCTGTGAATCTGACAAGAAAAACGAATTAATTCTCAAAATAGCCGAATTCTTTCTCGCTTCTAAGTTTTCTAAAAATTTCAACATAGAAAATTTTATTTAGTCTTTCATAAATATTTCAACTCAACTTTATAAATTAGAATAGTCTTAATATATTAATTAAAAATATTCAGTAAATAACAAGGGAGGAGGGCAAAAAAATTGTCTTTGGTTATTGAACTCGAATTTATATTTAGAAGTCAGTCCATATATAATTTTTTTCTTCAAAACAATTTCTATTTAGATTTGTATATTAGAAAATTCCGTTGAAATATAAAATTTTAATGTTGCAGACGCATACAGAGGGGAGTGTTTTCTCCCCCACTCCCCGCCCCCGCCTCACTCGCTTCAAGCCCTAGTAATAAACTTTCTCTTATTTTTATTTTATTTATTTGATGAATTTTGACAAAATTTAACTTGCCCGTCATATTTTATTTTATGTAATCTTTAAAATGACCCCAGAGTGAGGCCCCGCTCCAAGTCGGCGCCTCGAACTAATAATTAATTAAACTTGTACAGCCCAATTATTTAAAAATGAGCTATTTGGTGGGGAGCGAGAACTTTGATAAAATTTGATGAAGTAGACCCTACATGAAATATAAGAACTTAATAACGATTTTTACTTTCTCTTACTAACTTTTTTGGCTTTCAAAACATTAAAAATGTTTTAAATTTTATTTATAATAAAATTTATCGTTAAAAATGATAACCTCAGGCTCCTCCTCCTCCTCCATGTAGGTACGCCACTGCATTTTTTGTTTTCACAAATAACTTCTTGTGATTTTGCTTCTTCTAATTTCTTATTCCCCCTCGTAGCTCCCTTATCTATTACGCTTTGCATGTGTGGGCTCTAATCTCCTTTAAGAGTTACGATTATTGTTTAAATAGGTGAATTAAATCTGACGACCCACAAATATAGCCCATAGGCCCTCATTGCAAAAAAGGAACATGTTCATTTTTCTTCTTTATTATGTCAATGCTCGTAGATCAAGTTGTATTAACAACTCGAGTCATAATGAAATTATTCTCTAGGCATTAATAAACTTGATTTAGAAGTTTTTAATACTTTCATATCATTCGAATTATTTATGAGAAAGAATTAAATGGACTACGCTCTAAGATTGGATTTTATATTAAGGGCATATTAGAGGGGCCTCTATTTATATTTCAAATATTTTTCGATGTGTTTTTTTTTCAATTAAATTCATTACAAACTTTCTTTATGGAAATATTTTTTTAAATGATTAATTAAACAATTATGACTTTATAAAATGACAGTCCAAAATAAACTTTCTGATTGGCTAGAGCAGACATGATACGTCATATTTTAGAAATATTTAGAGTACAGCCTAAAAGCGGAATTTTAAAATAAAAAAATGTGTCTAAAGGAGACCCGTGTGAATTTTGTCAATAAAAATACCACCCCCTTTTTTTTGTAAAAAAAATATGTTCGAAAATTTATTTTTATATTTTACTAGCTGCGAGGCCCACCTTCGCTACTATTTTATTTTTTTCTTATTTGTATTAGAAAAACTCTGAATGAACTTTTTAATCTGATATTATTTTATTAGAAATTATTATAGATAAGAGGATTTTTAGACTCTAAGATGACTGTAGTATCAATTTTGGGTGAATTATTAACCCCTTGCTAATGAGAGCTGATGTGTTGATATTTGTAAGCACACTTTTTTTTCGCTTAAAATCCTCTTATCTTTCCAAATATGATTTATCTGCCTATTATACTTCTTCCTGAATACGGAGGTAAATTGAATCATCATATCTCATGACAATTAAGAAAATTATGGCATTCATTTGCCATTGATAATTAAGAAAAACTCTCACTGGGTCAATATTCTAACTCTATCTGGACTCCAGCCAAGTAGTTTAATTTATAAATTGTGCTGGTAGCGTCAATGCTGTACTAAAGTTGAGAGATCTTGGGGATTGCAAATCCGATATTTTTTATATTCCTTTGGCAAAATGATTCTTATTGATATTATGGAAAATGAAATAACTAGAATTTCTTTCCCCGGTATGTTTAAAAGAAGGGGGATGAAGTGGTCGCGTCCTGTGAACTTCCCTGGAAAGACTCAGACTTTTAAATGCCACGGGAAGTCTTGAAAAAATTCACTTTTCATTTTCTGTTATGTTATAAAATATGTAACAATAAAATCACTATTTGTTGCACTCAGGGGCTCACTTCTGGTGAGTTCTTGATGGCGACCACGAGTTGCTAGAGCCAAGCCACCGGCTCCTATGCCAGTCTTTTATTTAATTTTTTGTTGTTACCGAAAACAGCAGCAAAATAATAAGCTAAAATCAAGTGTTATTTGTTTTTCAAATTCAAACAAAATTTTAATTTCCTAAATTAAATAAGTGAAGAGATATTTGCTGGTCGAAAGTCTAATAGAACATACAAAATAAGTTTGGGCCTAATGCCCTTCTCAGCTTCTATTCCTAAATTCGCCCCAAAACATCTCTCAGCTTATCCAGGTGGGGGCGAAGGGGTGCGCTCGCCCCCCCCGCCCCAGGTGCATCCGGCTTTTGGCGCCCCTCGCGCATCCGGCTTTCCCCAAAATCTCCGGCTTTTTTTGAAATTTCAAAATAAATTAATTTTATATCACAAATCAGGAGAAAAATAACAAAAAAATAGTTCAAATGAGATTCGAATGCTGAAAAAAAAAGGTCGGTCGCCCCCTCCGCCCTGAAAGGCTAGTTACGCCGCTGTCTCAGCCAATTTTATTATTGAGTTTATTCGATTGCATCTTTCTTTCCCTCCTCTGCCTTATTTTCATTTTTTTGAGAAAAAATTGAGAAACTATGTCTGAAAAAAGTTAGCAAATTTTGGGCAATTTGATTAATAAATAAAAAAAATAATAATAATTTTAGTTATACCGACAAAATAAAATTTTATTTTAAAAAGAAAAAAAAAACTTACATAAAGAGAGGAGTAGACTTCCCGGTACAAAGTGATTGGTACTTTGAGTGCGATTTCTTGCGATGAGGCATCGTCCTGATCGGGGGGTAGCACTAAATCAAGAGTGCCGGTAGCGTGCGGGTAGAACTGGTTAACTTCTAGTGCCTTAATCGAAGGAGCGCAGAGTAGCGCTAACGAGAGCAGCTGTAGCACAAGAGTCATCACTGAGCTCATCTCGTTGACTGAGAAACTGAGTAACCGAATCACCAAGCATTCAGTGAGCACGTCTGGCACTAGGGGCGCGAGTGCAGCGTCCGCCTATCGCTATTTCTGGCAGCCACCTAAAAACTTCTACCTCCAACCGACCAACGAAATAAACCCCCCGACAGCTGAAGCGAACAGCTAAGAAAGATAAACATTGTGTCCGAACTGGCAAAACGACGCTTTATCTTCTATATATTTAATATGGGAGGGGGGGGGTTGAAGCGAGTGAGATAGTCTGGCACAGGGATGCTGCCATACGGGGTTGCACCTCTGGTTATAACATACGTACTTCACGATCTTCTTTTTCTTCTTTGTTTGCCTTGATTCTCGCATTGCGGGGTCGGCGGTTTTTGTGACCGGGAAGGAATAGAACAGGCCGGCCCGTCGCACGGTCTGACGCCTATTGAAAATATAGAAGGAACATGCAAAGAACAGAAGTACTGCCAGTCCCAGCTAAGGCACTAAATACCCCCGCCGGCCCTAGGATAAGGGTAGTGCATCCGCCGCGAAAGCGTGGAGGTCCTGGTTCGACTCCAGGAGGTGCAATTTTGCCCAATCTTACGCACAAACACATCTCGCAAATTTGATAACTTAAACGATATATTGACTGGCTAATAAACAGTCTATTTGAGCATTGATTGAAAAAAGTCCATCCTTTTCGAACAAGACTCTACCTAGCAGGGGCGAATTAATGCAATTTTGTCGGGGGGGGGGCGGTTTTTTTTTTTTATTTAAGGACTTTGTGGGCATCTATGGCCATTTAGACCCCTTTCCTATTTATTTAAATTGATTGGTAACAAATTCAATTGAAATTAAAGAGCGGAAATCATAATTTCTTTAGATTACTAGTTTTTTTACTTTCTCTTAGCCTATATATGAAATATATAGAGAGAGAAAGTATTGCGATCATGTCAAAAATTCGATGTCGAGATTTTGATGGATATACATGTTTTGAGGTCCCCTGAGTCCAAAAAAGTGGGTCCCGCAAATTGGTCTGTGTGTATGTATGTGTGTGTGTGTGTATGTATGTATGTGTGGACAGATTTTTGGCATGAAGGAATTGAGCTACCGGATTGAAATTTTATATTTAACTTAGGTACCTTCCCACACGCTCAAAATAAGCTTTTGAACAAAATCGGCCAAAAAGTACTAGTACTTTACTGATGTACTTTTTCAGTTTTTTTCGATTTTCTCAAAATTCCCTCCAAGGATTTTTTTTTAAATTCAAAAATCAATTATTTTTTAGATGCTCTTTAAAATGTATATTCTCATTTTGCCGTTGAAATCTTCTGGAGACCACTTTACTCTTGTTCTTTTAGCATGAAGGAATTGAGCTACCGGATTGAAATTTTATATTTAACTTAGGTACCTTCCCACACGCTCAAAATAAGCTTTTGAACAAAATCGGCCAAAAAGTACTAGTACTTTACTGATGTACTTTTTCAGTTTTTTTCGATTTTCTCAAAATTCCCTCCAAGGATTTTTTTTAAAATTCAAAAATCAATTATTTTTTAGATGCTCTTTAAAATGTATATTCTCATTTTGCCGTTGAAATCTTTTGGAGACCACTTTACTCTTGTTCTTCATAGGAAAGATAGAAATGGTTGCCATGGTAACGGAATTTAAATCTTTTTCTTTTTATTAGATTAAAAATCAATTATTATTTAAATTCCCATTTATTTGTGTCTTTAATTGCTTAGGAGAAAACATATATATATCTCTCTCTCTCACTTGCAAACATTATCGCCTGTCTCTCCGCCTTCTCTCATAGGCCTAATGTTAATTTCCTATAGGGATTTTTATGTTAATTTCGATTCAAAAGGGGGTCCCCTTTGAAACTTTTTAGGCATTTAAAATTTTTTTTTCCAATTCTTATGAAATTTTGTATTTATTTACGATTCTCTATTGTGTATAAAATGTCCAAATATGAGATTAAAATTTTTAAAAATAACCATAGTTTATTTCAAGCAGTCAACATTTAAAATCCAAGTTTGAAACTAAGGTGCTATCGGAAACTAAATATATCTCGACACAAAAAATCTGGTGTGACCAGCACAGTGCCAACTTTCTCTTACCGAAGGGTAAGAGAAAGTTGTGTGCTGTGCGCCAGTCACACCAGATTTTAACTTTTACTTGAATTTCTTCTATGTGGGGGGGGGGGCAATCACCCCACCCTTTAATTCGCCCCTGCTACCTAGTCAAAATTATCTCAATTCGCATAACCATATCTTTACAAATATATCTATTCTTCATATTTTTTTTTGTTTTTTACTTTGAAATTGAAATACTTTCTATTCTTCCGAGATCGTCAGATGGATTTATTTATATACGAATTCTTTTTCGTCATGTTTATTTACATTTCTTCTTTAAATGCATATTCTGAAAATAGGATCAAATACTAACATAAATCTCTTCTCTATCAAAAAGAATTTTTCTTTTTGATGCTTCCTCAAACAAAATTTATAAACACCATTAGTATTTGTAAAGACTAAATCAAGCCTGAGAAGAGAACGAAAGTAATCGGGTTAGATCATTATTTATATACTTAACTTAACAAAAGAAAAAAGAAGTTAAGGGTGAGGGCATATAAGAAAACTATTATCAGTATTTATCCAAGTTAGAGATTAAATTTGGTTGATAAAGAAAAAAAGTAATAATAAGGGCAAAGAAATGTTTTAAAAATTAGATTAGGGCGAAAATTTCGAACTTCTTTTTAGCTCAAAAACTCTTTTTTTTTTTTAATTAATGTCTTTTTCGGCATCTAGGGCCATTTAGACCCCATCTCTATTTAATTCAAATAATTTGTAGTCAACTCAAATGAAATAAATTTTTCTCGCTTGGGAACCCGGGACCCCGGCATGAGAAGCTAGTGTCTTCTCTCTGAGCCACGGGTCACGGGCAAGAAATCACTTACTTAAAATAAATTTTAAATTGCCAAATGCTGAGGCAGTTAAAAAATTTCACTCTCGATAAATCCCCTCTATTCCCACCACCCTAGTCACTACAGCCCTTATAAGGATTTTTTTTCTTTATTTGATGAAAAATAAAAACAATAAAATTAAAAAAGAAGAAATATTTATTTTCCTTTCAAGAAATTCTAATTTATAAAATGATTTATAGAAAAGTAAAAACTCATTCTTAAAAAAAAAAAATAAATAATGTTTGTGAACTTTTGCCAAAAAAAATTCTTTTGCCTTAATATATAAAAAATAGATCTATTTACGAATTTATGTTAATTATTATTCAAACAAATGAAAGATGTTTTTAACTTCTAATAAAATACACTCAAATAAATATAGGATACTAAATAATTTAAATACATAAATAATACACATGTCATACAGTGACAAAAAAAAGATAATTTAAAATATAAAACAAAATGCCAAAATGGTTGAGAGATATATTTAATAGGTTTATTTTTTCTTTATATGCTTTTTACTTTGATTTTGGAAATGCCAGCAAGTCCGCTGAGAGCGGATTGAGATTCGCTCGTCATCCCGTATTCACGGCCTTTCTGTTCAGCGACTTGTCAAAATAAGAAAAAAAAGTTTCTACAATAAACATATATATTTGTAAACTCTTCTTTCACCAGACTTCTGCCATATTTTTTTCACTAATTAATTTCAATCTCTAGAACTTGAGTTGAAGTTTTGTACCGAACTGACTAATATAGAATGCGAAAAAATCACTTAAAAAAATGGACGCCATATTGAAATTTGTACTTTATCTTAGTGAGTTATGAGCAAAAATTCATTCTATGGATATAAATTATTTATTGAAAAAAATGGCGGATATCGGGCAAAAACATACTCTATGCTAATAGCAACTTTTTTCTTTATTTTGAAATGCTCATTTATCTGCACGCATTACAGAAACCCTGTTTAGGATTATTGAAAATTTAATCGCGATCAGGGGTGTAACAACCTTAAAAGTGGCAACAAACTAATTACTTTGGGGAAATTTATCAATTTTTTGTCCTAAAACATGTAGATTACGTCATGAAGGGCAGTGGCAGTGGAAAGCAGTCAAATGAAAGACGGCAAAATTTTAGAAAAATCTTATATTTAAATTATAATACGTCTCGACCTTTCGATTCTTACGGTTACTTGAAACAATTTAATTTATTTTTAGGAGAGTATATACCACGTATAAACAATAAATATTAAATAGATTCTAAAATTAATATTTGTTTAAATTAATGTGAATAACTATTTCGATTATTTTTACATTTAAGAGGCCTGGGATGGATAATAATTTATTTATTATTATTAATACATTTGGCTGCCTTCCAGAGCCCTTCAACCATATCAAATTACATCAGAAAAAGTCAACCAAAATTTTAGCCTATTTAGGTTAAAAAAAATTTGCTAATCAGAACGAAATTTTGACACAATTCTGTTCCTTCCCCTGAATGCAAAATGAAATTTAGAAACATGTCGAAAATATTTAATGAGGCCGTGTCTTATTTCGTGCTTTTTCATTCGCAAGTTAAGTCATTAGCCTTTTAAAATAAAACATTTTTAATCATCGTCATTTGCCTTAATTTCCTATATAAAATTTTCTCGTAAATTTTAAACCCAAAAATCAGAAAACTGTCGGCAGTAAATAATGCTTATTTAGAAATATAATAAATAAATAAAAATTTCTTATTTTCATATTAAAATTATTGTTTTCTAAAATTTGGATTTTTAAAATTTGAGATCATCTTCTTATATAGAGAATATATATTCACAAATTTTATTAATTTACATACAAAATACCAAAATATTTAGATAATAACCATCTAAGCAAATTGTTTATAATAATTTGGACCGTTGGTATGAAAAAGTCAAAGATTTATTTCACATTCACGAAAAATAAAATTAGTTTTTATAAATCATGAGCTCATTAAACGTTGATCACCCAATTGAGCTAGACTTGTATTCCTGGGCGAGAGGCGACCATAGATGCTACGGAAGAGGACCTCTGGCTGAGCATATTGATGCTCAGCAGGGGGTCCCATCAGGGACCAACCGGGGTTCAAGGGGGGACCACCTTCGGCGAGAATCCCCGAGGGTGGGTTCGATTTCTTCCAACGCTTCATACGCATCCAATATAAGTAGATGAGGGCACCAATGAAGCTCATGTTAAACAAAATTATTGTTAAAAATAAAATGATTAATGTTGATTTCGAGCTGCAGATGAGATCTTCTGTGGAGGGGACCATGGTTGTCACATCTGAAACAAACACACGAGATTGAGGCATCTTTTCCTAAAAGTTTAATTGGATCATTTGGTTGGAGTCCGAACACCCCCCGGAGATTTAATTTTTTTTATTCAATTAAATAATTAACTCTGTTTTAATTCTTTTAGTTTATATCTGAACGAAACGGGATTTGACTCCCCCCCCCCTCCCCCTTCCGCTATGGTCCTGGAGAGATTTATGTTTCAATGAAATTTTAATCAAAAATAATAATTAAGCGAATATTTTGATTTTTAATACTAAACAAATAGTATTTCAAAAGTGAAAGCTTGCGCTCTTCAAATTCTTAACCCTAACGCCTATTAATAAATATATATTATAAAATTGTAATTGTGAGTTGTCTGGTAGTATTATTAAGAAGTCAAAAAAAAATTCAAGATATATGCAACCAAAATTATTTCTTTTATTGTTAGCGTTCCAGGCTGACGTTTCGACCACTGGTCTAGGCCATCTTCAGAGCCGGAGGCGAGAATAAATTAAAATTACAATTTCAGCGACACACATTCGCATGAACGGAGGGAAGCTCATAGGACAAAGAAAGAATTCCTTCGTTCCCCACTTAGTTCATGCGAATGTCTGTCGCTGAAAATCTTAATTAGAAAATGACAATGATAGCTAATTTATAGTCATGATAAATTTCAATTTTATGAGAGAAGCGGACTTAAAAAAGCAATAAACAACTTGCCGGTTACTGCCTCAACAAAAGGTTAATTAGACATGTTAAATAAAATTTTATTATTAAACAATATAAAACATATCTTTAAATATTAATAATTCAGTATCCAAAAATGGAATTTAATCTCCTCAAACGATACGCTAACACTGAAGAATTATCATATTTAACCAAGTGTATGAATATAAATGAAATTAAAAAATATTTTAATTTAATGGAGATTTATTTAATCTGTGGGAAAATATAAAATAAATAATATGCGAATAGTTTCCACTCAGAGGCTCACTTCTTTCAAGTATGCGGATGGCGACCACGAGTTACCCAGGCTAAGCTTTGCCTGTCCGGACGACCCCTTTTATTTAGTCTGGCCGCCTTTTCTCGGTAGAGAATTTCACCACGCCTTTAGTGTATGCAACCAGCTTCACGTACCAGTAATTTCGTTAGACGGTCATCAAGGATATTGATTTATTTAATGACTAGCATTGAAAAATATAATATAATTTGTAGCGATAAGGTGAAGTAAGAGCCAAAGTACCGGTGACCCGTGACTCGGCGAGGGGTCGTGCCATGGGTCAGGGGTCCCCTATTCGCTTCCCGTTCCAAGAGAGAAAAGCTTATCTCTACCAATCATTTGAATAAATATGGATCGAGTCTACCCGGTAAAAGCCCTTAGATGCCGAAAAATAGCTTAAAACAAATAAAAAAGGGCTAAAGTTGTTCGATTATTATTGCTAAAAGATAAGATTGTGCCTGCACTATTCAATCCGAAAGCTTATTTTAGTCTGTCGATATCTGTCATTGAAATATTTTGTCCATTATTTTTTTTAAACAATTTATTTTTCCTAATTTATTTAAATAATATTTGACGAATAATACAGTAATAATTTTTTCATTTTATGATTAAATTTTTTTTTTTTTGAATTTCTACTTTAAAAAAATATCATAATTTTATAATTAGTCATTAAAAAATTTAAATTAACAAAATTTCTAATGATTTAATTAGTTAAAAAAACGTATTGAAAATTCTTAAGTTATTTGAAATACAAATTTAGAGGTGACTTCTACTTGCCCTTTATTCAAGCCGGACAATTCCTTCCTAAAATTTTGATTTTTCACAAAATTAAATTCCAATCAAGGAATTTTTATATTTAAAAATTACCTGAAATTTTAGAATCTTCTCTGTCAAAGATATTAATTGCATTATCTTTTAGTTTATCAAATTTGTTGGCCATTTTAGGTTTTGGGATAGAGTCTTCTCCGACGATAAGCTAGAAAAATTTTAAAATTCATTATTTAATCAAATTTTAATTATTTGCTATAAGTTTTAAATATCTTCAAAGTGGGTTCATTTTTTTATGATGGAGTTCCTCTGTGCAGCCAGATGAAAAAACTTTAAAAAATTTTATATTTTATAGCCTCCGGTTACAAAATATAAAAGTTTCTTATTTTTATCACCTGACCTCACAACGGGAATTTCTACCTGCCTCTATCATCCAAATAAATTTTAAATATTTTTGATGATTGACTGACAAATAATAAAATAAAAAAATGAGCCTCCAGTAAATACTTATTTCTTACTCTTAACTGAAGCGGTAATTCGCTTGGAAGTTCAGTTTCGGGCTTGGATTTCTCTGGGATTAATGTAGTCAGATCTTCAAAAAGAACTTCCGTATTGGTTGATTCTAAAAGAAAAAAATTTTATTTATTAAAAAAAAAAAAATGTTTTATTCTGGTCATAGGAAGTGAAAAACAAAGTTATTTATGAATTTCATTAATCCTAATGGTCTAAATATTTTTTTTTTTTATGCACGTAACATGTAAATTTATTTTCAGAAAAACAAATTAAAGATTTGTTTGCTTTGAATTTAATGCTATTATATAAGTAAAAGAGAAATGGAGCTTTGATGTTAAGAAATATTTATTAATAATTTGTTGACATCTTAGAGACTATTAATATCTGCATCAAAATTTACTGGTCTCCATTTTAAGAAAGGATTGAAATAAAACGAAGCTTTCTGCATTTCCTTTTAAACTATTTGGAGAGAGAGAAATAATATATTTATAATTGTATTGTTTTCTTCATTTCACTGATGGCTATTAATTAAAAATATTTGGTATTTATTTTTTCATTACCATTAAAATTTTCTTCGTTTTCGGAGAGAGATGTGTCATCTATTGTTGATGAGTTGGCTTGATATTCTTTCTTGTCCAAAGTTGCTAAAGTCGTTACATCAACTTCAAGATCTTCAGGCGTTGTTGAGGAATAATTGATATTTTTTGAAATTATTTTAGTTGCACTTGTTGTTAAAGCAATAGGTGTAGTTGTTTCAATAATCGTTTCCGATTCGTTTACTGATCTACGCTTTCTACCAAATGAGTGAACGCCATTATTACAGCGGACCTGAAAAAATATATTGTTTAAAAATTGTAACGAGATATTCAAAAAAATAAAATATATACCGGTTCGCAAATATCTTGACAAAATTGTATAATTCCAACAAAATTGACAGTAGAAGTCGATGGAAAACGAAAAGCTTTAAAATCAGCAAAAAGATCACGAGTACCGCGTTCTACTTGTAAAGCTGGGAAGATTGTTGGATCTCGAGAACATCTGGAATTTTTCAAAGGCAAATTAATTGGGCACTATTATTAGGAGAATTTTTAATTATAGACCACATTTTTGTATTAAATATTTATTAAAAATATATAAATACTGTACAACGTTTCAACTGCTTATTCTGCAGCCGTTATCAAGCACTGTGCACTCGCTCCGACTCAAGTGAACTGAACTGAGTCGGAGCGAGTGCACAGTGCTTGATATCGGCTGCAGAATAAGCAGTTGAAACGTTGTACAGTATTTATATATTTTTAATAAATATTTAATACAAAAATGTGGTCTATAATTAAAAATTCTCCTAATAATAATTGGGCACTAAAGTGAATATTTTTGACTGAGAATATAAACAATTTCATATCCTCTTCTAAATGAGACTGGTTATTGACAGAAAAAAAAAATTTAAAAAACTACCACAGTCTAGAACACAAAGAGTTTAATTTATATTTTTCATAAAGTCTACATAGGCTAGGGAATAAATATAATATATTACAAAGATCGAAAAAATCAGGGTTATTGAACTGCGCCAGTGAACACTATCAGCAGGCGTCATATAACTATTGCACATGGGCGTAGCCAGACATCATGTTAGGGGGAGGCCAACCACTCGTTTGGAGGAGGGAGGGGGAGGTTTGCAATTAATAAATACATATATTATTAATTATTTATTATTATTATTATTATTAATTATTTTCTTTATATAAGCTCATTTAAAACAAATTCACAATGGGAAAAAAATATATTTGTTTTTAATAGATAGAAAATTTTCAGGACAAACCAGGGGTGGGGGTATCAGCCCCACTGGCTACGCCCATGCCATTGCAATTATTTTGTAGCTCTCTAATTTTTTTTTATTTTTAAAAATTTTATACTTTAATTCCAGTTATGTGATAATTTGAGATTGCTCTTCTGAAATTGTATAGGGATTTTAAATTGGCTTTGACGAGTCAAACGTTAAATAAATTAATAAATACACCAACAATGGAAAATGTAAAATATAATATCAATAAAAAAAGTTACCCAATATTGTCAATAAGAGTTAAAAGTTCTCCATTTTCTGTTCGCGCTTCGAGATTTCTTACGAATATTCCAAAAGCACTATTAGGATCACTTTCCACAACCAATCGAAGTTCTTCTCCTAATCCTACAACTGCAGCTTCTATTCCTTGCTTAGTTACAATCCGCATTCGCACTTTTGGTGCAGGCGCTGTATTAGTTACTATGTTGGTGCCACTTGGACGAAATGGAACTCTTAATAATTAAAAGATGAAAAATTTTAATTTTTTTTTAAAATAATAAATGATGCTCAACTTCCAACAAATACCTACGTGACACTGATTCCTCCACCTGCACCATCGCGCCCTCGAGAACCTCCTGGTGAATAAGCTACAGTTTGTTCAGTAGCATCAAATGAACATTCCACTCTTACTGTCCGATCAGTTTGTTGCATTATCACAGGATTCTGTTGAATCACCACATGGTTTATATATCGACCACGACCTTGTTGCACAGTACCACATTGAGTTCCTAGAGGAACTCGAAGGACAAGTTGCGGTTGTCCATTGCCCATTTCAAAACAAGCCTGTGGATTACCAGTGGCATACACTCGCCCTTCAAAAGGATCTCCAAAAATGAATGTAATTAACATGTCAGCCTGTGTGCAGTCAACTCGAACTGTAACAAAATTATAAAATATTTCGCATATTTATTCCTAAATTAATATTTCTTTCTTTCATTATTTACCATTGCTGCAAGAAGCTTGTTCTCCATAAATAAAATCACGATCACTTATAAGAGAATTCTTGTCCGCCACGAAAGAATCATCAGAACTTAAATAACATTCTCTTCTTGATATCCGAAAACTAAATGATCGGCATTGAAAGTCTCTTTCTTGTTCACAGAGTCTTCGACATTCATTTGAATCATATGCTTGCGGAACATAACGATCGGTATAAGGGAGGAAACGTCCAGGTGTTTCAGAAAACTCACAACGAGGTGGAGCTGGAAAAAAATATATATAAAAAAATAAACAACAAATAAGTCATCATTTTAAGTTTACTTACGTTGAGCGCATTCATTTTCCATATAATCCATAAGATTATGAGCTCGCCTAAAACGATGAGGAGCTGATCTTCGTGTGTCTGCAGATAATCTGCAAATATGTTCCCTCCCATCATAAGTGGCTGATCGGCATACAATTCTATTTTCTCTTAAACAAAGATCTTGACATGCTCTTCTAGAAGAAATGCTTAGAATTTCGATCACACCATTTGCTTCTCCAGCATTAAGCGAATTTTCACTTCCGATTAATTCATAACCAGGTACACGGTTGAAAACCCATGCACGGCCACAGCCACGTTCTGAAAAATTAATTCAATTAAAATGGAAAATTCAATAAATTAAGTTTATAATAGGATACCTTGCAAACAAATCTTTTGAAAATATGCAAGATCTGGAGCTGCTTGGAGAGGACCACCCTCTGCTTCAGCTGAACGACTTAGAGCATAACAACGTTGACGACCTCCTCGAATCCTCTCAACAGCAATAGCTAAGCATCGACCCAACATTTGCGCACATTCAAGAAGGCAATCACTTGTAATTCCTATATCTCCTCGAGTTCGAATAGGATCTCTTTAGAAATTAAAAAAATTTAGTGAACACATATTTGATATTTATTTAATAATTATAATAATTAGTTATTAAACTAAAAGTCATACCTTAAGGGATTAGAATAAGTAGCTCCCGCTACTTTTTCATATGTAAGTGTATAACGACATGGATATACATCACTTCTCCCAGGGTTGTCAGGGTAAGGTATTGGATAAGTTGGAGGAGGACGAGGAGGAAGTGGAGGATCTGGTCCAGGACCTGGTAAACCATTTCCTGAACATTCCCGTTCCATATAAATTGCTCCAATTTGAACTTGAAATCCAGGTCCATTTGCGACAGTTCCAGTTAGAGCACTTAAAAGACATTGGTTGGTAGAAAAGCCACTCTGCAAAAAATATATAAATGAATGCGTTGAGTCATAAATTTGAAAAATTCTACTTACCTGACTTAGGAAGGTAAAAGAACGACAAACGAACTCTCGTTCCACATCACAGGCCTTCTGGCAGCTGGAATCGCTGAATGCAGAAAGAGACTTATCAATGTAGATAAGCTGACGATTCCTTTGGGCATTTCGATAAATACATCGTCCAACAGCTGAAAATATTTTAAATAAACAAAGAATAAGTTCTATTGTAAATTTTGCAATTCTCTTCTTCATGGTGCTAGGTGAGATAAATAAAATTTTAACTTACTGGAGGCACATTGATTTTCAAGATAATCAGTATCAATCGATACTACAAATGCTTGTGGAAGAGTATAGCGATCATCTGCGCTCAGTCTACATTCTTGCAGACGATGATTATAACTTGCGGATCTAAAAATAAATTATTTATTTAATTCAGTATATAATTTATAAATATAATAAATTGAATATATCAGAATTACTTTTTCGAAAACTTAGAGGTCACAGTTTAGGAATAATATAATTACCTGCATAAGAAACTTCTCTCTTCAAGACAACGATCTTCACATTCGGTTTTTGATACTCCAGGAAAAACAGGACCTGCCGGATCTCGGAGCTCATGGTTTAAATGTCTTTCAAATGTCCAGGCAAGTCCGCAATCAGGACCTAATAAATTTAAATACAGCTTTGTATTCATATTTATTGCGCTGAGGAAGTAAAAAAAAATTTGTATGTGATGTTTAAAAGTTAACATTCTACATATTACGAAACTGTATATACATTAAACAATTATCTTTTAGAAAACTTAGAGGTCACAGTTTAGGAATAAACGATTTAGCCCTAACAATAAATAAGAGAAATTGAAATTCAGGTGTCTAAAAAGTTTAAAATAGTAATAACTTGTCTAATAAAGTAATTTTTTTTTATTTGAGATATGAATTCCATCTTAAGTATTTTTTTTCTTTAAATTTCAGATCCAAATACCTCTCAAACAAATTCCTTCGAAGTAGGCAACTCCTGGAGCCTGGCGAAGATCCAGTCGAGGTGTATCGCCAATACTCTCCAAAGCTGCACATTCATTTCGTGAATAATCCAAATTAAAACCATGACACCGCAAATCAGATTTGCATAAACGAGCGCATTGTACAGTAATTCCGGGTAGTGGCTCTGTGAGGAGTCGAAACGTCCGCTGACTTTTCATCTCATGACCAGTGACTTTTTCGAAGTGAGCTCTGCCAACGAGACAGCGACCACCTGCGTTCAAGGTAAAATATAATATTTTCACATACATAAATATATTTAAAAACAAACCTTTAATCTTTATTTATTCGTGAGTTTTTGACTTGTCTACTTTTTAGAATGAGCTTACAAACTTTTTCCACAATGTTATGGTATATTATTTATGTCAAAGCCGAATAGTTTCTAAAATTGTCTAAGAGATATAGGAGTATTGAATATATATTGTATAATTATTATTATCATCATTCGCGTTCTACTAGGGTAAACTACATTAGTTAGTTACTACTACTAAAAAAAAAGAAATATTTTATGTGCAGGGATTCTATAAGAAACTAAAAGTTTAGTTCAAGATATAAATAAAAAATTAATTAAAAAATTCATTAAAAAAAACATCTAAAGTTAACTATTTATTTTTGAATTTGTCATTTTTTTTTGTTAAATAAAAGCCAAGTGTTTGCATATTGTCTATCATGCAACAAAAAGCGCAGATTGCTCATGCGCACCGGTCTTCATCACACATGGCCATTAAGAATTCACTAGAACTTCTAGAGTATCTGAGAATGGCTGCCTAATAATCAACCCTCTTAAAAAAAATATAATTTCATTGAATTTTTTAATTAATTCTTTTTATTTTTATTTATACTAATTATTAACTGATTGATAGAAACGAAAGCTTATCATTAATACTACTATCAACTAAGCATTACAACTAAGATACCAGTGATGACTAACGAGCACTTGTGTCGAATTAAGTGCGACCGGCAGACCGGCAGGCAGCTAGCAACTAGGCGTTCATGCCTATTAATCAGATAGTGCGCTTACTCGGTATTCGGTCGGTTCTGCTGAACATTGTACCTGGCTCATTGCCGTTGTTTGGGTTCCCAGGAGGATTGTTGTTATTTGGGCCCTGACAGATACGCTCGTAGTAGTTGGTTCCTGGCCGGCTCATTAACGCATCGGTACCTGCAGATCCTGAACAATACAAATATTTTTTATTCAATAAAAAAAAAAAAAATACCGTTGATGGGTTATAAAACCAACCCCTATATCTAGAAGTTGCAAAATATTGAATTTCCCATTGCGGTAATTCTATAGCCTGACAAGTTAAAAAAGAGTTTTGAGTAGAGCTTAAGCCTAAAGATAAGTGGCACACTACCCCGGCTCTTTCTGCTAATTAATCCAAATTTCTCGGTTATTAATTTATTTTGAATACTTTATTAAATGATAATTGATCTATTTTCTTTTGGCATTTGAAAAAATTCTATTATATATTAATTATAATAATACGAGAAGTATATTAGGCTTGTATAAAATATTTTCCTAAAAATACCTCTGTCATCTCCGCTCAGGAAACACTGACTTCCACTAGGGTAATACGAAAATGATCGGCAAATGAAGTCACTATGTTCATAGCAGCGTCTCTCACAATCAGCTTCATCGCTCACGTGACTAACAACGAGATCCAAATATCTTGGATAAGAGTTTGCCACCGGTTTAAAGTTACACCTGAAAATATAAAATGAACAAAAATTATAATTTCAATTTCAATATTAATAAAACTTGATGCAATATTTTTGAATGATGACTCTATGAAGACAAAAGAAAAAGAAGATTCATTATTTTTCTTGATTCGAATTAATTTTTATTGATATTTATGTCTTCATCAATACAACTTCCCTGAGAAATTTTGGATAAATGTTGATATTCAGTATTAGTCGAGTATAACACTCCTGGTACTTTTTAATCCTGTTTGGTTATTTCAGAGTTTACTTTTATAGTAATGCATCAAGTTTATAATGGTTTCTCATTTTACCCTCTAATGACTGGTAGACATTGGTTTTCTAAATATTCCGTTGTTGGAGGACTATCAACATAATCGTCAGGTTTCGTTCTGCGGTCCTCAGCACTCAATCGACACTCAGCTGATTGCGTATCATATTCAGCAGATCGGCATTCAAATCGACGTTCTGTCAGACACGCTTCCATACAATCTCGTCTGCTTTGCACTAAAGTCAGAGTGAGTTGATCATGCCCTCGGATTTGTTTCCCAGGTCGTCTTTCAAACGCCCAAGCTCGACCTTCGCACCCTCGAAGAGGACCTATTAAAAATATTTTATATAGAAATAGAGATGGTTAAAATTATATTTTCAGTATTCATACCTCTCAAACATATCTTCTCAAAATAGGAATGTCCTTCTCGAGGACTCAGATCAGCCCCTCGTCCCTGAGTGTTCCTATCCAATTTGAAGCACTTCATGGCATTATAATCGAGAGAGAAAGCAGGACAGTCACTACCTGATTCCAGACATCTTGCTCCACACTCCAAAGTGACTCCTGGGGAAGAAGCCATGGCCAATCCTACTTGTTGGGCATTTCTTAAAAAGTGGCCAGTCACTTTCTCGAAAGTAAACAGGCCATCATCACACTGACCTGTAAACATGAACGAAAACATGTAACATGACGAAATAATATTTGGCTGTTTTTACTTTCTCTTACCCTATATTTTTTATTTAAATAATAGATTTTAATAATGGAGGAATGGAGATATCAGCCAAATTAGAATGATCCAGGTTCAATCCTCCATTCCTCCATTATTATCACATCACCAGCCACAACCTCAAAAAGCAACTAATAGATTTTATTCCTATCGAATTTGAATAGGATAATAAAAAATTTTTTCTTAATTAGGCATTCAATGTTAGTTTAATTGAAAGGTGATTAATTAAAAGATAACCTCTACCAACCAATGAATTGAAAAAATGAAAAAAATCTTTAAATTTTTCAGTTCTACCTAATCTACGCATATTATTTATCTTTTATTCAAAAATTGTTCTCTTAATAAGGTTATATTGTTTCTATGTCTACAATTCTTGATGAAAATTAATTAAATTTGTTATTTGTAAATAATCACTTACTTATGCTGCATTGTTTCTCGGCATAGATGGCAAGAGGTCTAACAGTAAGTGGAGCATTACTCAAAGATACCGAATCATCTCCACTTAAATAGCATCTATTTTCTTCTTTTGAAAATGTAAAGGCTCGGCAGGTGAAGGCACTTGCCTATTAATAAAATAGAAAAAAACGTAAGCCTTAAAGTTAGTGTTTCTTAATAGATAGGCTAGTAAACAGTCAATTAGTGATGCTTCATGTATAAATGAAATGTAAATATGGTTGCCTAAACCCAAGGCGATATGACATCAATCGTTTTTTTAATGCACTAGTTCACATCGTCTCTGATTTTAAAATACCCAGTACTTACTCATTTTTAAAACGTTCTTTTTCGTTTTTATCTACATTTTCTCTGTATCTTCTCGCAAATTTCCCTTTATAATTTTTCATTCTACTTTTTTTATTACCTACCATTATTACTGGCATCTCTTTAAAATTTATTCAATAATTGTTTAAAAAATAATTTATATTTTGCCAAATATTTGACTTTTCTTTTAGTCTATAGTATTAAATACCTGATCACACAGTGCTTCACATTCTCCTTGGCTTCCAGCAAATTGTAGTTCATCCATTGAAATCACAGAACTTCCCTGACGAACATTGTAACGACAATCAGGAAGAGCTACAATAAATTTAAAAGATTAGTGTATCCAAATAATAACATAAATATATTATCAATCATTTTGAAATATGTCCTTACGGCGGACACATTGATTCTCGAGATAATCCACCGGACTTCCAGGAACTCTTCGAAAGGCTCCAGGCTGACTTCGACGATCTTCTCGGCTCAATCGACAAATCCCAACAGAACCATCAAATTCAGCAGATCTATAAAAAAATTTATTCTGGATCAAATTTTACCCTCGATATACAAAATATTTCCAAACAATTTTTTGCTGTCACGTTGAATGGATAGTCTGTCATCCCTATTTACTGAATTGTTTCAACTCTTATCGTATCAGGGCATACCTTAACAGAGTAGAAGTGGTCCTCTAAAAAGTGACTGACACAAATGACCACAGACACTCCTTAAAGTATGTGATTAAGTGCTCAGGTAGTGAAGCAATAAGAAAAAACTCAAGAACTAATTAAACCAACTATCTACTAAGGCTTCCTTTTTATAAAATTTTTTAACTTACCTGCAAGTAAATGAACTCTCAAATAAGCAAAGTTTTTCGCATTCTGTTTTTGATTGAACATTGCGTTCTTCGTGGTCGTCGAAATCCTCCAAAAAAGCTCCGACGACTCGTTCGAAAACCCATAATCGATCTCGACACATGGCATTCAAATTCGAAACTGCAATGAAAATAGATAATAAATGTTGAATTTTTTGAATGCTAACATTATCTAAATTACCTCCTTGTAAACAAATTTTTTCAAAATAATTGCTGCCTATTTTTTCATTTAAACTACTTCGATGTCCAGATGAATCGATGGTAAAGGATTGACATCTTTGATTCTCATAATCTAAAATTTAAAAGTGTATATGGTAACTACTATGGCACGATAATATAAAAGGGTATTAGTATTTAGGTTACTTATGGCAAACGCTGCGCAAGATGTAGTTTGCCTACATAGGGCTGCACAGTCTCTTGTGATTCCAAGCCCTGTGAGGATTCCCTGAGGTGAACCCACAGAAAATTGTGCACCTGACGTCTTTTCGTATGTTTCAGTTCCTCCAAAACATTGGGCTGAAAAAGGAAAAAACTTCAGATGACAAAAAAATTCAATGTTTTATTTGTTTGATAAAATAAATACAAATTTAAATATTTCTAAATTCTAAAAATTTTTTTTATCTCGAGTTTGTTTTTCCAAGACTTATAAGTTGTTGATTGTCACTATACGAATATCATTGAAATGATGGGGCTGAAATCGCTGTAACGACGGGAAATGCCTAGATTAAGAATTATCTAAAAATATTTACCATTTATTTGTCTAATTATTAGAAGATGAAGTATAGCTGAAGCAAATCCAATTTTATTTAATAAATTCTGAAAAAAAAAATTGAATTAATAATTAAAATCAAATGAAAAATAAATAATATGAAAATTATTTAATTCAATATTTGAGAAAGGAGGTCTTTGCCACTTTGAATTTGATTCTCTAAACATTTTGTTGAGAAAATCCAAATGATTGGACTCTAATAAACTATTGCATGGCGTGAATAAATTTGGACCTCGATCCTGATTCTACATTTCTTAATTTTTGATAAGCACCCTTAGGCCCGGTACAAACGCTACGTCACAAAAAGAGAAGTGGGTTTTGAAATAGCAATACATTATATTGGTTCTAATAGCACGGGGGAGAACCAATAAATAGCAGCAGACACTATGAGTAATTGAAAACAATATATTTCAAGGTTCGCGACACTTTTGACGCAGATCTGCACCGGGCATAATTTGCATAAATTGCTGGATGATATTGCAAAATATCTATTTATTTGATAGGCAATTTGTTTTCTATTTTTCCTTTTTACAAAATTCTTAGGCATGAATATCTCTAAAGTCAATTAAAATTAATCTAATCAGATTAAAAAAATAAAAATTTAAAATTATACTTAATTAATTTAAAATATTTATAGTTGATAATAGAAATGTTTTTCCCCAGATCATGCGATAGATAAATAATAAATTATTTCTCATTAATGAACATATATTGGTTAAAAAATTCATAGATAAAAATTTAATTAATTAAAATAAGTTTTTGTAAACAGGGCTCATCATATTTATGTAACCGTGGGCGTTAACAATAGATGTTACCCTCTTAGTACTTTCTATCTCAATTAAGATATAAATAAACTTTAATAACAATGTTCAGAAAAATGAAATTTGACAAATGACAAAGCCTAAGGATTCTTATGTAAAATTACCTCCCGATTACGAAAAGACATCAATTAGATTTGGGGGAATGAAATTTTACCCTTAAAATTTCTTCTGAACGTCTAAAGATGCGAGAGCTCAAAAATATTTGTAACCTAGAGGTAGATTTAGAGGAGGATTTTCTCTTAAATTTGTTTAAAATACTCGTTTTTTTCTTTTTTTCGAAATTTTTTCACTTAATTCCTACAAATTCCAAGTACATGAAATATTAAGTAACCTCGCAATCAATGGCAGGCGGCGGCAGCCAGGAAGAGTGTCTCTACATCAAAGAAACATCCCAATTTATGACGTTTCGGTCCAATGTTATTCGACCATTATCAGGTATCCGGGAGCTGTCATATGTGAATTTGCAACATCACATGTTGACGTAGACTTTTTGAAATTTTAAAAATATAAATTTTGCTATTGGTCCAATTGAATACTCCTAACGTTTCTACGCCATGGGATTCAACAAATTCAACAAGTCTAAGTCAACATATGATGTTGCAAATTCACATATGACAGCTCCCGGATACCTGATGATGGTCGAATAACCTTGGACCGAAAAGTGGTAAATTTGGAAGTTTCTTTGATGTAGAGACACTCTTCCTGGCTGACCCCGCCTGTCATTGATTGTGAGGATATTTCATATCCTTGGAATTTGTAGAAATTAAGTGAAAAAATTGCGAAAAAAAATTTTAATGATTTTTTTAACAATATAAGCGACCCCTCCCCCCCCCCCAAATATACCCTCTGGCTACAAAACTTGATGTTATTGAACTTTTCGCCTCTAGACCTTCAGAAGAATTTTTAACGCTACAATATTTCTTTTCGTCCCTACAAATCTAATTGATGACCGTAAAATAAATGAAATGAGATGAAAATATTTGGGGTAGCCGCCCGAAAACGGTGGCTGTGGGGGGAAATTGGAGGTCATTTTTTTATAAGAAACAGCAGTTGTGAATTTATTAATTATAACAACTCTGGAAACTTCGATTCTAATTAAATTTGATTGATTTCTAAACCCGGATCAGAGTAATACATAAATAGCTATGTGAGCCCGTAGCCACACCATTTTATTACTCTGCAACTCTCTGGCCTTGGAACTTTTTCTCTTTTTATTGTTTCCCTCGTTAATAGCAAACATTAGCTATTTAAATTCGATTCGTTCGTTTAATATGATACAGATGAAATCATCTACATTGAATTTCCATGAAAAATGTCACTCACTTTTTCAATTATATTCATTAAGTTGATGTTAATCAGAGAGTAATATAAATTAAAAATTATAATTTTTATTCACAAATTTTGTTGTGAATATTTATTAATAGAATGTTAAATCAATGGAGAGTAAAATAAAAAAAAATTATCATTTCATTTTAATAAGGTGTTTAAATAAGGGAGAATCTCTTTTAATACTTGATTTGTAATACAGAATGACTTTTGTTGCTAGCATATAGCATAGCGGAATTTGCTCTTAGGACATTCCTTGACCCCATTTACTATTTATCGAACACACAAAATGCAGATTTTATATGTCAAGTACATTAATTCTTGTATTTTTTTTAGGGATTGTCCGAGCTTTTTGGTCAGTACGCTTGCACGGAAACTCAGGAACAGATGGACTCAGATATGGGAGTCATAATTATTTTGTACTTCCTCTTTCGTTGAATTAAAATAATATGCTTATAGATATAGCCAGAAATTTATAATGGGAGGGGGGTTCAGCGCTTCTATAGTTTCATCTCCCTAGATTGATAGAATAATCTAATCGGGCAATATAACAAGATAAAATAATTCATTTTTCTAATTAACAAGTTTCTTAATGTAGGGCTAATGACGCATGTTTATCATCTTATAGCCAACTCTTTTTTTTAGAATAAATCCCCTTCTATTCAATGGATTGTTATAAAAGTGAAAAGTGAGCCCAGCACTATAGACAAACATCTTAATTGTTAGCACACAATTTCAAAAGATCGTTCAGGAGATGTGATTAAAATCGTGGTTCTGGATGAATATTGGGGCAAAATCAATCCCATTGTCAACACCTTCTTAGGATCTTGTGAGATAAATGACAAAATCCAAGTCTCTTTATTTTTCCATGCCAACGTTTCTGAAACTAAACGTCATCCATGGGATGGTAAAAGGCATTTTGCTTCCAACGATCTATGGGTGTGTAGTCGATGGGAGCTTATCCTTATTATCTGCTCCTTCACTTGACAAGATATCTTTTGACACCCCGTGTCCTGAGGATCAAGGACTTTTAGTCTCCGAAACTCGGCAAGGGAAAATAAAGAGACTTGGACCGATTAAATATTCATTTTTATTACTCACAATTTACAAAACGGTATATTATTCTTCATTGTTTAATTAAGTTCTTTGAATGTAGGAGATTAAGCTGTTCGACCTGTATAAGAGATGATTTTAAGATTGTGCTTGATTTAGCCAATCAGAAAACTTGCTTTCGACTGTGGACGTCTGTCAATGAACAATTTTGACAACTATTTATTTTAAGTTTATTTATTTCTTAAATTATTTCCTAATTAATAACTTAATTAATAACTATTTGATAAATAATAATTATTTTTTTAATTTTTAAATTAAAAAAAAAAAATTACAATTTTTCTAATATATTTTTTTAGTTTAAAAAAATATTATTTATATAAATTTATATATCTTAAAATTTTTCTTAAGGATAATTCTGAATACAGGTCTAGAAATAAAAAATATGTTAGTTTGAGAATGTAGGAAATCCAGATGAGATGTGGCAGCAAAATCTTTTAGATCCTCTTATTTTATAGTCGAAAACACAACGATGTATAGCCCGATTCCTAAAAGATTTTTCTGTTTTCTTTCTTCTGAAATTCATAAGCTAGTTGTTTGATCGTCTTGTAATTTCGAAGTCTCGTCTCCTTATCCACAAATGAATTGTTAAAACATATGTATGTCTTGTAACAATGAAAATCAATCGATCCAATAAGCACTCAATTAAAATATTGAAGTAATTGTTAGTTTCTTGGGGTTTTTAGAAGAGACGCCTGCAGTTTTGATTGAGTGGTCGGGGGCGGCGCCCAAGGCTTGCCGGAAGTTCTATTGAGCGTCGCTTCCTGTTTGAGAGGAGCGAGTGGCTTTGTTGAAAGGGGCTCAGCGGAAGTCGCGTGTTGCCCGGCTGAACCCCCAATGGCCAGCTCATTACCACCAAAGGTCAACGGCCATTGGCCATCGGGTCCATTCGACACACCGGATTTATTAGAAAAATGTTGCATTCTCTTATATGAAAAGCACACATCTCGTGAAAAGATGTTCCGCTGCTCAACTCCAATCACGATATATCATTTAATATATGTATTTTTTTGATTTGTGACCTCATTTTGGAAAATAAAACAGGGCGTGCCAGCCCACGAATTAGGATGAATGAAAATTATTAAAAATTCATATTTAAAAAGCGCCAGAATATGAAAATTCATAATTTTTTTTTAATATACTTATTTACACTGTAAAAAAAATATGAATTTTCAATCGTTTTTCATATACTTTCGGGCGCTAAAAAGGTATTGTGCCCCGAGCTCGAGTTAAGCTCGCTACGCCATTGGTTCTTAACAATGTGAAAGAAACCAAGAGCTCGAGTTCAAACCTCGCGACCTCTCGAGGCGATTTTTTTAACTAGTGTATGAAATTTTTCATAAACCGGTTTATGAAACTTTTAATACATACTTTACTCTTGTACTTCATAGGAACGATAGGGGAAATGGTTGCCATGGTAACAGAATATTTTTTTAGATTAAAATTCATATAAATCAAATATTTTTTAGATGCTCTTTGAAAAGTATATCAGTGAAATTTATTGTGAAAATTGTTTGAAAACACTTTATTCAGATTTTTCAAATTAATTTTCCTGCTCTTCCTTCCATAGAGTCAATGTCAAATCCCTATGGAGATTTGCATGTTCATTTCGATTGAAAAGGGATTTTTTACACATTTAAAAGAGAAAGTAAAAATTGTTTTCCAATTCTTATGTAATTTTGTATAGGATTCTCTATTGGGTATAAAATATCCAAATATGAGATTAAAATTTTGAAAAATAACCAAAGTTTATTTCAAGCAGTCAACATTTAGAATACACAGAGCCTATGGAAATTTTGAATCGATTGACTTTTTTACTTTTTTTTACTTATGAAATGCAAGTGCTCAAGTTAACTAAGGTGCTATGCGATACTATAATAAATATATCTCGACACAAAAATTCTGGTGTGACAAGCACGGTGCACCACTTTCTCTTACCGAAGAGTAAGAGAAAGTTGTGTGCTGTGCGCCAGCCACACCAGATTTTTTATTTAATAATTCAATCATTTGTAGATTTATGGGCTATGCTTATTAAATTAATAAAAATAATACGGAATTTATTTTTTAAAGGTGTAAAAATTTTTTAGGGTATTTTTTACTCTCTCTTACTTATATATTAATATGTGTATACCGGTATATATATATATATATGCCTATATGTCAAAAAATCAATGTCGAGATCTTGATGGAAATACACGTTTTGAGGTCCACTGTCCAAAAAGTTGGTCCCGCAAAATGGTCTGTCTGTGTGTCAAAAAAGAAGGAAATGAGCTACTCTTATTTATATAATTATATAGAGATTTGATAACTTCATAACACCATATTTATTTTTCCTTGGTTAACGGTTAACTCTCACTATTCCTCAGCTTGTCTGAGTCCACATACAAATTTTAGTTCACATTTTTCTATTTACGATTAAATAACTAAGCTCGCGAAATTGATATTTACTAATTTTTAGGGTAAATTTTTCCCATCTGATAAAATCTTATTAACAAGTACAGCATATTTTTTTCATTGTTGGAAGAATATAAAACTATGGCCATAAGAAATGTTGATTCTACCAGATTTTTCTTTATTTTTTGAGTTGGAAATCATGTTTAACTCGGAATGGGTCAAAAAACAAATTTTTTATAGGAGGTTGCATATTACTAAATTCTAAGAAAAGATAATATTCTCAAGGGCCCACAGTTTGTGAGATGGCGACCACGAGTTCTCCGAGCTAAGATAGCCATTTCTTCTGGCGCCTAAATGCCAGTCTTTTTCTCTTCCTCTTAGCAGATGTGGGACGGACCCGCATTTTCTCTCTCTCTCTCTCCCTCTCTCTCTCTCTCTCTGTTACAATTTACACAAAAGTATATTATATAAAAATTTAATACAGTAGATTTATAGATTTAATTATTATTATCAAAAATGTGTATTTTAATCTCTTATAGATTTGGTGATTTGAGCTGAGTATCCTTGAACTCGAGATTTGAAAATCACCTGCTTCACTTCGCACTCTTAATAGGCTTCTCAAGCAAGTAATTATAAATATCGGATTAGATAAAAAACATATCAATAGTTTAACATTTTTCTGAGTAAGAGGGTTAAAAAAATATTTAAAATAAATTCCTAATGGCGTTTTTCACATGTCCATTTATTAAATTTCTAGAGCTTACTGCTTATGCGTGGCCCTTACAAGAGAAAATTCTTCAAAATTTTTTTATTTATACAGTGGTCAATCTTGCAAAAAAATAATCATTTTTTGCGTTTTTTTATAGAATAAAATCATATTGCTCTTCTTTTTTTTGGTGTGACACAACTTTCTCTTACCTTCGGTAATTTAAAGTCGTGTTCTGTGCCAAGACAAATACATACTAAATTTACGATACAGTTTAACTATGTTTTTACAAAACTCTTTGCAAAAACCATTTACAAATGTGGTAATTTTACTAATATAAAAAAAAAAATTACGGCTGGAGCCATGGGATATTGACCTTTAGGGTTTGGCGGGTGCCTGAGTCGCGTTTGCTGACGGGGGTTATGGCGGCGGTCGGGTTGGGGGGGGTCGCTCACTGAAGTAATATTTCTTCTCTTTTTTTGGTATATATGCTTGTCGTCGGTGTAAACAATATTTTCCATTTGAATTATACTTTATTCTTTCCTAGCAATTTATTTCTAAATAAACTTATTAAAACTAATTCAAGTTTTATTAACAAATATTTTTTGCATATTTTAAGTAAAAAATATTTCTTAATTGAATATTTTAAAAATTATATTTTATTAATTAAAAAAAAAAATTGAAAATTGAAATTATTATTTTTTTGTATTATTATAACTTAAATAAATCCTTATACTGTAGTGCCAAAAATGTCTTTATTAAGAAAGCAAAAAAGAGTTGATTGAAAAAGTCGGCAAGGTTGACCGTCTGACATCCTTAAAATGAAAATTACAATGCCGTTATATTGTAAAATTAGAAACCGTGTTGTGAAATTACAATTTTTTGAATGCATAGATTTGTATATTTAGTTTACAAATGAATGTTAGTTATCATTTACAAGGAACCTTTGTAAATTTAGTATACTATAACAAACTAAAATTAAAATTTTTTTTTACACTGTATCTACAGCCATCAAACTCAACAATTTATCAATAAAATTTAAAGAATATAAAATATTTTCTATAATTACTAACAGCGTTTAAAATTTTAACACCAATTTTGTCTCTATAGTTTATAAAATTTGTTAGATATATGTCCTTGACCCGTATGCAGGGGGTATGTGTTGTAATAATGTTTTGTTATTATTTTGATATGATGTTTTTATATAGTTATTTTGGTTACTGTTTTTGTTATTAAATCGTTTTTGGAATAAACGACCTTTTTATATAAAGCTCTATTTTATTATATGGTGGCAGCGGTCTTTAATTAAGAAATGGCTGAAAAATCTGAAAATATCAGTATCAGAAATCGAGTAGATGTACAGCCTCCAGAAAATTTTGATTTCTCCCGAAGTGAAAGCTGGTTAAAATGGAGAAGACGTTTTGAGCGATATCGGGTGATTTCAGGATTGAATTTAAAAGGTGAGGAGGAACAAATTAGTTCTCTGATTTATTTGATGGGAGATCAAGCTGAGGAGATTTTTGAGCAACTGAGTTTAAAACCAGAGGAGAGAAAAGAATATGTGAAGGTTTTAGGAGCTTTCGAAAATTATTTCATTTGTAGGAGAAATGTTATTTATGAACGGGCAATGTTTAATTTGAGGATTCAGGAGGAAGACGAAAGGGTTGATGAGTTTATTACTTCTTTATATACTTTAGCAGAGTTTTGTGAATTTGGAGTTATGAAGAGTTCTTTGATTCGAGATAGAATGTTGGCATTAAGGCTGCTCCCGAATTTTTTCAAAAACGCATGAATCAAATTTTGGAAGGGATTGAAGGAGTTTTATGTAATATTGATGATATTTTAGTTTATGGGAAGGATATTCAGGAACATGACAAACGTTTATATGAAGTTTTATCGAAATTAACATTCGCTGGGGTAACTTTGAATTTCAAGAAGTGTGAATTTAGGGTGAAGAGAATAAAATTTTTAGGACATATGATAGAAGAAAATGGGATTCATATTGATGAAGAAAGGGTAAAGGCTATTAGGAAAATGGATGTTCCTAAAAACATTTCTGAATTAAGAAGTTTTATGGGTACAATTAATTATATGGGAAAATTCATTCCTCATTTATCTACAAAAGCAGCTCCTTTAAATGAATTGTTAAGTACAAAGAACAAATTTTTCTGGGGATAAGGTCAGGCAAAGGCATTTGAAGCTATAAAGAATGAATTGACTAAAGATAATGTTTTGGCGTTGTTTGATCCTCGTAGGGTTACTGTCGTTTCTGCAGATGCATCTTCTTATGGGGTTGGAGCAGTTTTAAAACAAAAACATGAAAATGGGTTTCGACCAGTTGCTTATGCGTCTACAACTTTAACAGAAAGTCAGAGAAATTGGGCTCAAATTGAGAAAGAGGGCTACGGTACATAATTACTTTTTTATGCTCTAAAAGAAATCAAAATTTTTAAAATTCGAACAGAAAGGCAGAATTATATCAATAGATTAAACTTACGAACGAATGCGTGAATATCCCACATCTCTTCATTTTATTATTAAAATCAGTAGAATCAGAAGGAAAATAAATAAAAATTTATAATTCTTTTTAAGAATGAAATGAGACGGAGTTAAAACAAAAACTTCAGGGCTTTTAGCAGCCAGATGTATTTTATTATAGCCGTTCCAGGCTGACTTTTCGGCTCCTTGTCTAGGCCATCTTCAGAGCCGGTTAGGGAGAATATGAAATTCCTCGCACATTCACATTAAGTGCTCCGGAGCGAATGTCTCGCTGGTATTGGAATTTCATTTATTTTCGCCAACCGGCTCTGAAGATGGCCTAGACAAGGGGCCGAAAAGTCAGCCTGGAACGGCTATAATAAAATACATTTGGCTGGAAAAGTCTTACCCTTTAATTCATAAAACCCTAAACAAAGTTTTAAGACGATTTAAAAAGGGCGGCACATGGGAAAAATTTTGGTTCCGCAAAAGAGGAAATGTTGCGCGAAATCAAAATTTTTTGCCGGACGGAAAACTTTGGTTCCGCGAAAATTTTTTTTTTTTTTAAATGTGTAAAAAGTTCCAAAGGGAACCAACCCCCTTTTGAATCGAAATTAACATGAAAATCCCCATAGGGATTTAACATTGGTTCAATGAGAGGAAGAGCCGGAAAATTAATAAAAAAAAAAAAAACTGAATTACATCAGCAAAGTGTACTTAAAACAATTTTCACAAAATATTAGTGATATACTTTTTAAAAAGGCATCTAAATTATAATTGATTTATATGAATTTTAATCTAAAAGAAAAAGATTTAAATTCCGTTACCATGACAACCATTTCTCCTATCTTTCCTATGAAGAACAAAAGTAAAGTGGTCTTCAGAAGATTTCAACGGCAAAATGAGAATATACATTTTTAAGAGCATCTAAAAAATAGTTGATTTATGAATTAAAAAAAAAATCCTTGGAGGGAATTTTGAGAAAATCGAAAAAAACTGAAAGTACATCAGTAAAGTACTACTACTTTTTGGCCGATTTTGTTTAAAAGCTTATTTACATATTTAGTTCGGGGGTCACCCCGTGATAATTAAAAAAAATATAAAGCGCCTGACTGAACAACTTCAGTTTCACTACTATTTGGAGGACGGAGAGAGGTTGAAGAGCTCTAGCTACGTTCCCCGATACAGGGATATGGATTTCGGGCAGGGAGCTATTCTGTCCCTTAAAGCGCCCCTAAAGAAGATGGGTGTGCTACATCAGGCCAGAACATCTAACACTCGTCGTATCTACTTTTTTCTGGAAGGAAGGGCTCATTCAATTGACCCGAGTGGGATCTGCCCCTTATGCAATTTGGATGCGATGGAAGACTTGGACCATATTCTGTATGAGTGCCCATTATACAGAAACATAAGAAATAGATACCTCAGCAAGAAAGTGCTATGGCCATATAATGAGAGCGAACTCAGTGAGTTTTATAGCTTCATATCGGAGGCGCTGAACTTAAGGGCCCTCGGAACATAAATAGCGTTTTGTTTTACTGTATTTTTTTTTTTTTTTTTGCTCACTTTTTTTTATACTGTTATTTTTTTTGTATTTAAATTTACTGTCTTTTTTTGTTTTGTTTTTTGCTTTTTTATTTTTTGTATTGATCACTCTGATCCTCCTGTACTGAGCGGAAGCTCTTAAAAACAGTAATAAATAATCTAATCTAATCTAATCTAGTTCGGGGGTCCCTAACTTAAATATAAAATTTCAACCTCCTAGCTCATTTCTTTCATGGTTAAAAATGCACACACGGACACACGCACACAGACCAATTTTTTGGGACCCACTTTTTTGGACTCAAGGGACCTCAAAACGTGTATATCCATCAAAATTGCGACATCTAATTTTTAACATGATCGCAATACTTTCTCTATATATTTCATATATAGGGTAAGAGAAAGCAAAAAAAAGGGTTGTGTTTATTAGTATCTAATCCAAAATGCTTGATTGAATAATTTGAAAAAAACTAACCTCATCATGTTGATATTTTAGGAAATTGAAGAATTCAAAATTTCCTCAAAATGGTGATAGGGGCCGAATTTCAAAATAATCCTGAAACTTTGATTCTAGATTTTTATCTTTAGCGAAGAAACCAAATTGAGGTTTAGAAATTAATGTAAACTCAAAATTTTACCTATAAATGATCATTTGGGGCCCTTAAAATTAGAATTTCAAAAAATCGCTTCTTAAATGACGTCTAAGACATAAATTTAATCTACATGCAAAATTTCAGCTTCATAGGTATTATAGTTTAGGCCCTGCGTTGTCATCACTTATTGTTAGTCAGTCAATTAGTTATATATATAGAGAAGAGAAATAAATAAATAAATAAATAAATAGAGAAGAGATAGAGATATATAGTAGATATTCGGAAAAATACAGAATAAATAAATATTTATAATAAAAAAATATTTTTTATTTTTCCAGGTGAACTTCTCTTTGTTAACTATGAAAATTTTTAACTTAATTAATTCAATTACTTTTTTATTGTTTATTCAACGGAACCGTTTTTCTGTAATTATTCCTCAAGGAGATGACGATATTTATAAAATTTTATTTGACCTCATGGTCATTTCAAAAATTTTGGATATATTCATATTCTTACGTATGTGGCCCTAATCTTTTATAACTATTTAAAATTTATAATAATAAGCCTACATGAAATCTTATTTTAATCTTTCTCATTCAAATTTCTTTATTTTCGAGAGTATTTTTTTTTTAATTAAAAGCTTATCTAATCTATAGAGAGATTGATGAGATGAATAAAAAATTTTAAACATTAAAAAAAAAAAAACAAATTGAGATTATAAATGATTTAAATAAGGGAATTCCGTATATTTCTGAATTATTTTATAAATGAAAATAGAAATTTGTAAGAATTTGAATAAACGAGACAGGGCTGAAGAAAGCGAAACGGGGAAAAACTCAACTAATTCGATTTAAATCGTTATGGCTGAGTCAGGTCCAGAGGCGTAACAAACGATGGGGCAAGTAAATAAAAAAAAGTAATTGTAACTAAGAGATGTCACGCGAATGACCGCCGCTATTTAGCAACGTATCTGGAGCAATATATCAATGAATAATGAATTGGTCATTTAGGTTGCCGACCTTCTCTTTATTTTTGATAGAAAAATAACCAGAAAATGTTCAATGAAAGTAGTAGAAAATATAATATAGAGTATTAATTAAATTAGATTTGATTTGACAGGAACCACAGTTTCGTCTGCCCCTTCCGGCTATTATCGGGGTATTGATTTTATCTCTTATTATCATCTAACAAAAGATCATTTTTCGACTCTTTTAAGATCAAACCAAGTCTTTTATATCAAAATATACAATGGTGATTCTATAAAATTCTGTTATTTAGTACGTGAGAACTATTTTTTATTTAGTATAAGTGTCGCTCAAGCGAGTACTAATACAATAAAATAATTAATTTTTATCAACAGCAAAATAATATCAATCAAAAAAAAATTTACGAATTTCGCCATTTCGGGTTAATATACTAATTTTATATTTATGTTCTTTAAGAGAGTTTTTGCCCGTGACCCGTGGCTCAAAGAGAAGACACTAGCTTCTCGTGCCTAGTGTCACGGGCTCGCTTCCCGTCCTAAGCGAGAAAATTTCTTTCATTTGAATTGGCTACCAATCATTTGAAATAAATAGAGATGGGGTCTAAATGGCCTTAAATGCAGAAAAAGCCCTTAAATAAACTAAAAAATTTTTTTTATATAAATATGATAATTTAATTAGGTAAAACTAAAACACAAGGTTAATGTTTCAATATACAAATCAGTATTTGTATTACTGAGTGTCACACTGTTTTTACTAATAAATATAGGTCTAAATATTGAAACATATAACCTTGTGTTTTATTTTACCTCATTCAAATCATAATGCTTTAACGATTACCATTTTAAATTTAATTTTAATTACTTTATAAACAAAAATATGATATGTAAAATTTGTAAAGTATATTCATGTTAAAATGGACCGAATCGGCAATTGAAAATAGAATTCTTTTTTGAAAATTTTTTTTTGATTATTATAAAAATTATAATTCAAAAATAAATGAGTTCTTAATAAAATGAATAAACTTTTTAAAATTTATTAAATTAAAAATAAATTATATAAATGAATTTCAATTAATTACAATTAAAATAAAGCACATTTAGTTAAAATAAATTTTTCTATGCTCTTAATAATATACTATCTGTGTCCAAATTAAAAGGGCAACAACTCCTTTCTTTTTTATAATAACTTTTAGCAAATTCTTAATTTAAAATTTTAACTTCGTTTTTAAAGAATTTTGAAACCAAAATACTAATAACAATTTTTCCTCTTTTATATTGAATTAATCAAAAGAAAATTTTTTTTTAAATTCGCGCTTTAAAAATAAACAATTAAAAAAATAATTTAAGATTTCTCGTTCACGGGCCACATGTGGCTCTCAGTGCGATATCAAGTGGCTCGTGATCTTCGAAAAATATGATTTTTGGCAAAAATGAGAGTGACGCCATTTACCTGGTGGAGGAGGAGAGCCATGCTGAAGAGGAGGTCCAGTTTTGCTGGCTACGCACTCTCACATGACTGCTGGACGAATGTCGGAATTACTGAATTGATGGAATGACGGAAGGATGGAAGGATGGAAGGGAAGGACAGACCGACGCGCGGGACGCGACGGGACGGACGGGACGTCCAGCCCCAGTGCACCAGCCATCAGCGCACCGGATCTGCGTCGCCGGAAGTACTCCGACCTGCAGAAACTCTGCCACCCCCCCCCCCCATTTAATTGAACTTTTTCGTGCACTTTGGAAATTTCAATCTAGCGGTAACAATTTGAGTGAAATTATTAACAAACAAAAATATGACTCAATTTCAAAGGACCCATCGATAATGCGTCAATCAAGTCAAATAGTGCATCGATAATTTACATATATAGTGCTATGAATGTTAAAGTGAAGAAAAGCAAAATAGCGTGGACAGCGGACAGGGGGGATAAATCCCAAAAAAAAATATAAATATAGCCCTAGCGTTGAAATTTTAAAAATTGCTAGAAATATATTTTATGTTATTCATTTGCTCCCTTCCCCCTCCCCCCTGAAAATTTGTATAATTAGGTCTCTAAGAGAGTTCAAGTCGGCGAAACCAAACAGTTTTGGTTTGGCACACCAACAAATAAACATAATTATTATATTAAATACATTTTGATGTGATTAACGATTAATATATTTCAAAGATCATCTAAAAAATCATTGAGATATGAATTTTAATCAAAATCTTTAGATAAAATCGAAAAACAAAATAACCAATAACAGATTGCATGATGGCTGATTTTATTAAAAAGTTTTGAGACCTGTGCGATGATGGATTCGTTTTTGAGGCCCGCGGGCCCTTTTGCGGAATCTTCTAAACTTGTATTTCCGTTAAATTGAATATCTTTTGTATCACAATAATTTCTGACTATATTTTCATATTTAGATAAGAGAAAGTAAAAAACCCTCGCGGATAAATAGAGGGTCTGTTTAAATGACCCCCCCCCCTCCCCCGTAGGTCGAGAGGTTAGAAGTGTTCACAAATGTCAATAATGATAGTCTGGAAACCAAGGGTAAAATAAAAAAATGAATAGGGCCTAAATTTATTTGGATGCCAAATGGTATAAATAAATATCCCTGGACCCCCTAATATATACTGTAGTTTCTAAATAATGTGAATGGTTAAAAGTCTATCTGGCATAAGATGTCGAAAAGACATTAAAAAAAACTCAAAGGGGGGGGGGGGCGTAGTCTCCCCCTGATGGAACACGTAGTTCAGCTGCGAATATATTAAATATACTATCTTTAAATAAATTTAGGCACCTGCCTATAATAATAGAATATATTTGAAACGAAAATTATTATTTTTAACCGAGTTGCAAAAATTTTAGTTTATCGAATTGAATTGCACCCCCGGCATCAAAAAGTCTAAGAAGGATTTTCCTCAATTTTTTTTATCTCTTTATAAATTTCGGGGGTCTCTTAACAGTATAAATTTTCTATTTAGAGAAAACAAGCCAAAATAGCTCTTAGTTAACCCGGCGTTCAATTGAATCCCATCCATTGCATAAAATTTTAAGGCCGATTCCCGGGCCCATCCTAGGGATGGCGATTTGATGTCAATAGGAAATTAATCAAAACATAAAATCATAATGCACTAATGACTATCAGGTTCACATTTCGATCGTCAGTTCCTGTCTCGTCATCCTCTTTGTTTGTTCTTTTGTCAATAAATATTATTTTGATTTCTCTCTCTATGGTATGTTACTGTTTATTAAATTTATTTCAAATGGGGGTAAATATTTATGATTTCGCAACCTAATACATCGATCAGGGAGCTCTAGATCTAAGATGTATTTTTACTTTCTGGAAGATAGTCAACCAAAATGACCAATTAATTCTTCTATTTTAAAAATGCTATCCAAATCAGTTTAAAAATCTATGAAACAAGAATAAAACTGAAAAAATTTGTCGGATTTTATTAATTAGTTTTAAAAGAAATTTTTTGATGAATTGTTCTAGAGCAGAGTTTCAACATTCCAATGGGAAGGTTTTTTAATTTGTTTAAGGTCTTTTTAGGCATCTAAGGCCATTTAGATCTAATCCATATTTATTTCAAATGATTGATAGCCTATTCAAATGAAATAAATTTTTCTCGCTTGGGACGGGAAGCGAACTCGAAATCCCAGGCACTAGAAGCTAATGTTTTCTCTCTGAGCCACGGGTCACGGGCTGATTTATAATTTGAATAAAAAAAAAAAATAAAATAAAAATTAAAAAAAAACCGAATTCGGTTTTTCTGAGAAAACTCGGTTTCTCGGTTTTTGAAAATTAGTCAAAAACCCGGGTAATCGGTTTCACTTTCCACCGAAGTCCACTCTTTGCTTAGCTCTCAAATGATAAAACTTTTTTTTTTTTAATAATAAGTTAAGTAAAGAGAAATACTAATTAAAATAGAATGAATCTGAAAGTTGTATACAATTTAAAGTTTTGACCTCCTCTCGAAGGTTGGAATTGCAATGAGAAATTTTATTTACAATGAATTTACTGATCTAAAACTTTTCACAATCTTAATCATGATCGTAAGGACGAACAAAAAACAAAGAAATAAAAAGGAACAAAAAAAATCGTTTAAACTTAGGCTCTATTCACACGGGGATACTCAAATCTCCGAGCAACTAGGATACTGGGTAGCGAAGCGACTCGACATGTGTAATCCAATGGCGCCATTCACACGGGGAAACTCCAGTCGCCGATACTCGGCGACTGCGCGACTCAGTTGCCAAGAGACTGGACATGCAGGTCTCCAAGCTACTCAGTCGCCTGGTTTCCTCGATACTTTCCAAAAAAATGCGCGAAAAAGAAACAAATCTGAAGCTAGTGGAGGAAATTGAAAAATTTTGATTGAGTGGGAAGAGAGGGTAAATGTTTTACATAAAAAAAATTTTAGAATTTTAAAATTTTAATGTTTAGTAAAAATAAAGATAAAAAAATTGAGAAATAACCCAAAATATTTATTTGTTTAAAATTATTTATTAATTGTAAACAAATAATCGAGTGTTTTATTTTATTTATTTATTTTTTTTTTATAGCAAAGTTTTTTTTTTTTAATTTAAGGTCTTGGAGGCCATATTTATTCAAATTGAAAAAAGCAAGTTAACCAAATACAAACTATACAAAATTTTATTAACAATACCAGAGTAATTATTAAGAATAACTTTTTGTTCCTTCAAATATTGATGTTTAAAATTTGGAGGGAACTGAGTATGTTGATAGGATACTCGCGATTTAAGTAGCGGCCGTGTGAATATGACAGGCAACGACAGTCTCGAAGCTACCAGTCTCGAGACTACTAGTCGACAAGTATCCGAGATTTGAGTATCCCCGTGTGAATAGAGCCTTATAGATATTTAATCTGCGGGACACGCGCCACTCGGAAGGGGGGGGGGATCTTTGAAACCAAAACAAGTTAGTTTAGTTTAGTTTAAAATAATATGAAAACGCAGTATCATACTTATTAATAAAAGGCTAAGAGGGTGTCCGATGTGTGAAACAACCAATCAGGCCTCAGGGATAGCGCTGATTGGTGAAATACAGAGAGGGCGGAGCCGGAGAGGCAAATTCAAATTTTTTTTTAACCAGGAGAGATATCAATTTGGTTTCTTCCCTAAAGCCTTCCCTTGATAAGAATCTAAATTCGTTGTTTCAGAGTTTTTTTTAAATTCGGCAGCCCCCCCCACCGAAATTTTTAATTCTTCTGTTTCTTCAAATAAAAACATGCTTTTTGGGATTTAAAATTCTTGAATGAATATCTATCAAGGGGTTTAAAAGTTTAAAGATTTTTATGTAATTGCCCCACCCCCGAAATTTTTATTTTAAAATTGTTGATTTTTTTTAATAGGTCCCTGTCCTCCTGATTTCATTTGCATGCCCGTTGGCTCGAATCAGTTTATTAAAGGGAAATTTAGGCCTGCTTCTTGCCCGTAATTTTCTCATGGCCTTCAAAACCCAGAGGCCGGGCAGGGCGAATACTCAAATTTTAAACTTGATTCATTGTATTTTCATTTAGGCTGAAATAATAAGGGCTTTAAAATTAAGAGAAAAACTACTGATCACTTACCGAGACGCCGCCCGCCAGGGCCAAGTTGAGATGGGCGCGGCGAAGCCGCGCCTTTCTCAACTTGTATAATTATAATAGGCCTAATAGATAATAGAATTAATATTTGTAATTTTTTCAAATCTAAGTAGATTAATTAGATTGAATTTTTTTTTCTGATTTCAATGATATATAGAACATATATTCGATTTTATCTAAATATAATTAATTAAAATTAAATTTGCATATCATAGGTAAAAATGTATCTTTTTATTTTTTTTAGCAGAAAAAAAAAAAAGTATACTCTTATAGCTTAATATGTATAATAAATTTTTTTATTGCGCGCGTGAGCCGTCTCAGGGCGAATGACTAAGAGAGAGACAAAGAGAGAGAGAGAGAGAGAGAGAGAGAGAGAGGGAGGGAGAGAGAGTTTTCTCCTCTCTCTTCTCTTGCGTCTCAAATACATACGTATTTAAAAAAAGTTTTAATAATTAGGCCCTATACTCATTTTCCCTGGGGTTCATATCTTGTGATGCACAGCCTCTTGATACGTAGATGACGACCACGAATTACCCGAGCTAAGGTCGGCATTTTATCTGCTTCTTTTATTACGTCTATTGCCTATGAATCAAATAAGCGTCAGACCGTGCGACGGACCGGTCTGTTTTTTTACTTGGTCACATCTTTTTTTCGTGCCGACCCCGAAGGAGTCATAATAGAAGAAGATATTCAAATTTTTTTTGTTTTTTTTAATTTTAATCAAATTGACGTCGGCAAACCATTTGGCCAATTGCAAAGTAAGTGTGTTTCAGATATAGGTCCGTAAGCACTGGTTAACAAATTGCAAATGTGACCAGTGACTCTGATCGTATTTTAATCCAGTGGAGTAACTAATGAGATATTAATTAGATTAATGAAAAGGAAAATCAAATATTATATGCAAATAAGTTTTAATACTCTGATAATTCAAGTAAACCTATAATTCCCGGATGCTTTCTTAAAAACATTGATTATTTACCCAATGATCGATGGTAAAAAATAATCGATTATTCCTATAATCAATTATGAAAAATAATAGATTGTTTGCCTGACAATCGATTGTAAGAACAATCGATTGTTTGCTTGACAATCGATTGTTCCGATTAATCGATTGTTCTTACAAACGATTGTTTTTGACAATCGACAATCGATTATTTTTTCCCACAATCGAACACCCCTAGTAATTACTCGGAATCAGTGGCGTAACTACATTGATTGGCAACCCCTCCCCCGCAGGTGCAAGAAAGGCCCCCTCCGGCCAAAAAAAAATATTTTTCAATATAGAATTTCAAAAATTTAATATCTATATATCTATTTATAATAGATTTTGTTAAACTTGTGTCTATCACGTATGTTACAGTGTTCAACAGGGAATTTTTTTCTGGGGTATTGTAGGCTATTTTTGAGTATATGGGTAGAGCTGATTCTAAAAATGCCATCAGTTTAGCTCGATCGGGAATTGTTTTAGAGATATAGAGAAAAATAAATCCTAAAGTGGCTCTAATTTTGAATTTTCAAGATTTTTTTAAGGCGATATAATTGATTTTTAAACAAAATCGTTAAAGCCAATTATGAGAAAAATAAAAATTGAAAAAGTACATCAGTAAAGTACTCAGTTGCGTAACGAAGCCCCCGCGATGCGGGGGGGCCCCGGCCCCCCAAGGCCCACGGGCCGGGCAATGCTAAAAATCTGTAGCTCCGATAAAAACGGAAAAATTTAGATAAAAAAAAAATAATGAAAATTTCTCTTTGAGAGGGCTCGGGGCCCTCAGGGCTCCGATAAAAACGGTAAAAAATTTAATGAAAATTTCTCTTTGAGAGGGCCCGGGCCCTCAGGGTTCAGGGATATACGGTATTTTAAAAATATTTTTTGTATGGTCTAATAATGCGGGGGGGGGGCAGTTAAAAAACGTTACGCTACTGAAAGTACTAGTACTATTTGGTCGATTAGAATGAAATTCCTGCCCATGCTTGGGACATGAATACTTAGCTAAAGTATAAAATTTGTAATTAAATTTAAGGATTGCCGTGTGGGTTTCAAGTGAAACCTTTGTATAAAATTTAGGTATCGAGAGTTCTTTCCTTATTGAGTTATTTAATTTAATCCACACTTTTTGATATTTCAGTTGAAATTCATTCAAATGATTGTGAAAATGACGTCAAATTCAGGCTAAAGGGAATCGCCTCCTTTTAATGGCGATTTCAAGAAAAGCAATCAAACAGCCATTTAAAAGCAATAAAATCTCTTTCAGAGAAATTTACATAAACATTTTGTTTTGATATTTTAACTGGAATCGATCTTCTTGAAATTTAATATTTTTTCACAATAAATTAAATTGATTTCAAGTGAAATATCAAAAAATGTGGGTAATGGGAATTACTCAAAAACGAAAAAAATCTCGATACTCAAATTTTATACTTAAGCCAAGTACCAATGTCGCAAGTATTTCAAGAAATTTCAATCACATCGGCCAAAGGGTACTAGTAGTTTACTAATGTATTTTTTCAGTTTTTTCGATTTCTCAAAATGCGCTCTAACGATTTTGATTAAAATTCAAAAATCAATTATTTTTTAGATACCCTTTAAAAAGTATATCAATAAAACTTTCCTTGAAAATAGTTTAAGCACTTTATGGTTCGATTCAACTCAGGAGCCCCCTTCCTGAGGGGTAGGGGGTTGATCCTCCAGGAAGCCCTGGCGGTCATTACTCTGAGGAAGGGGGCATATATCTCACTGATCTTCCGGTGTACCCTTTGATCGACGTTAGGATCATAAGATGACGAAAAGACTTAAAAAAAAAAAAAAAAAATACTCATACTTAAACTTGGCTATGTTTGCCAAGAGCCCCTCTAAGCCCGAATAAATTAAATATATCAATAAAATATTTTTTATAATTTCAAAAAACATTATTTTTTTTTTTTCGAATTTCATGAGGATGGAGAGGAGGTATGGACCTCCTACCCCCCCCCCCCCCCAGCCCTTATGGATTCTTTAGATATAAAATAAAAAAAGGATTACCTTATTTTAATATTAATCATATTTTCATTTGACCTTTTTTTCTTTATAATAGCAAGGTGAAGGTTATCACTGATAACAAATATTTATTCTCAATGACAACTTTTTTTTATTTATTAATTATTATTCATAATGACTAATTATTTATTTTTCAAGTATTTATATCTATTAATATATTTACAATTGTAATAATTTATATAATTATTTATTACATTTTTAAAGTAATTATTACAATAAAAGATTAATCTAAAGATTGTTATCAGTAAAATCTATCAATCAAGATTGATAAATTAATATTTCGATAAGTTCTTTGTATGATATAAAAATATCAACAAGCACTCAAATATTTTGCGCATATCTAATCTAATTTAAAAAAATATCCTTGAGTGGATTAAGGGAAGATATAAATAATGGCAGATTACAAATCAGAACTTGTCAGTTCCTATTTTTCCTCCAGGATGACACAAAACGTTTTCCTATTTGTTTGGGCTTTGTTAGGTAAGAGAGATCTCTGTTTAGTTCAAACAAATTCTTAAAACTTTTCCAATAGAATAAAATAATAGATAATATTTTTTTTAATATTAACTTTTACTTTGAACGATCTGTTTCTGGCTTGGGATAACGGCTAGCGCTTTATATTATAGTATGATGATTATTTGCTTACAACTCCCATTTTCGTCACCTCTGGGGAGCGAACTCACGTCTCTTTTATTGTTCTTAGAAAGACAGCGTTTATGTGGGAACTTAAATTTTTCATACCTAATTGAAAGTTATACACAAAATGATTATTTAATACAAAAACCGTCACAATAAAAAATGAAAATTTAAATTTTAAATAAAAACATTTTTTTGAGAAATTATGATGGTACTTGGAAATTATGGATGGAACAGCGCATCTGCTTTGCTGGCATATTTGCGGTCTTATAGTGGAATTTTCATTCTCGGTTTGGCATGCTGTGGTTGGATTTCAGTGATACAGGTCGTGTAATCTTACAGAATTGGCCTTCAAGATTGTGCTATTTGGATTTCTTTCTCTGGGGTTTTTGAAGTCAGCAAATCTACGACTACCCAAACCCTGAAGGAAGAGATTAGACCCTGTATCACTGAAATCCAACCACAGTATGCCAAACCGAGAATGAAAATTCCACTATAAGGCCGCAAATCTGCCATCAAAGCAGATGCGCTGTTCCATCCATAATTTCCAAGTGCCATCATAATTTCTCAAAATACTCAATAATGACCTGGATTTTTGTTTCTCAAATGGTTGGTATGGGTCTCGAAGATATGGGATTCAAACAGGGCGTTATTGCCAAGTGTCAGTGGAATAATGGCATTATACTGGTCGTGTAATCCCCTGAATTGACGGCTAAGTTCGTGGCTTTTTAGCATCTTGAGAAAGATTGAGAAGGGCCTTTCGACGTCAAAATGCCATGACCACCCAAGTCTTGAAATGAGAGATTATCGCTGTATCAGTGAAATCCACCCACTAAACCATGAAGGAAAGATTTTTTTTTTAAAGCCTAAGAACAATACATAATTCCCTTTATGATGTAAAAATTTCAGCATATCTCAAAAAAAAAAAAAAAACAGTAAACAGTTCTATTTAGAATTTAAATTTTTGCCATTAAAAAAAAAAAAAAAAATAATTCTTATTTAAACTGAACTAGGAGACGAGATTGGAATTAATTTATTATTTTTCAGGTTTGTTGGTGCTCTGCGAGAATTCCAAGCTCGACTATGTTTTAATAGCCGATGAGGAGGGCAACATCGAATGGGTCAACATCCGAGCACCTCTTGACTTTAGCCAAGAGCCCGTTTTTGATCCGACTCAAGATGTCCATTTATACCTCTACACCAGGTAAATAAGGAAATCCACTATAATGCAGAGTTATTGACATTGAACTTAACTCTTATCTTGAAGATTTTTATCAGTTTATTTACTCGATTGATTAAGATGGATAGATGAATAAGAAAACATCGGCAGATTCTTATCTTATAAGCTCTAATTAGAGATTAAATCCATTTAAACTCGTGACCTGTCAACGCCCCAAATGCGAAAAAAAATTTTATTGATTTAAAAATTATCTAATCTCACTAAACAAAAAATTTTTTTAGGATAGGTGTATCCAATTTAAACAGACTTTTTTTACTTTACAAAAGAATTTTTTTTTATTTTTACAAACGAATAAGCAAATTGAGACTTTACTATTATTATTATTTATTATTGCATCCCTACAATCGAATAAAAAATCTTTTAATGTCGCGTTGTATTTTTTGTGTGTAATTATGATTCTTGATTATATCTCATCATATCTGTGTTGGTTAGCTATATCTGTAGATCCCAAACTTATTTATCCAACAGCCCCTTTTCAAAACTTTAAAAAATTCATTCAAAACTTTATAGAAAAAAATATAAAAATGTATAGATACGATTAATCGAACTTTCCAATAAAATTTTATTTTTTTCACAGTGCTAATTCACAAAACCCAGTAGAAATTACACAAAGCGCAAATATTGATGTATTTAAGAGCCAGAATCCAACTCGGATTATCGCTCATGGATGGCACTCGGCTTCTTCGCATTACACCGGATTTAAAGATGGTAACTAACTCATACTTATAAATAAGGCTCAATTTTTATATAATTGAGACAAAAAAAAATACTAAATATTATTTATTACAAAAATTTTTTTAAAAAGTTTGATTGAACCGATTTTTTTTTTGTAGCTTACCTCGCAAGAGGAAATTACAATGTGATTTTGGTAGATTGGTCGGCACGAGCTTCGCTCTTCTACACAGAAGCAGTTTTGGATGTTCCTACAGTTGGCGAATACGTAGGCTCACTTATTTCTGATGTATTAGTCTCCAAACATGGAGCTTCGTTAAATGACGTTTATTTGATTGGACATTCTTTGGGCGCTCACGTTTCTGGAGTGATCGGCAGAGTGTAAGTAGATATTTAGAAATACAGCAGGGTGAGGTCACTCTTAACCGATTCTATTATTTCCCTTTCTTGATTAATTTTCAAAGAGTGACTTTATTTTTTTATTTTTATAGCTTAAATCAGATTTAGAATTGTAAGATTTCAGGGGCGTATTTATGGGGGGGCCGAGGGGGCCCGGGCCCCCCCCCCGAAATTTCCCAAACACATATACATATAATATATGTATATTATAGGGATATACAGACATCAGCGCAACAAATTTTTCCGCAGGATGGACAACTTTGGTTCCGCAATAGAAAAAATGGTCCGCAAAAAATTTCGTGTGAAAAAAAGTATAGTTTCTTAAAAAAAAATTTTCCTCAGAAAAATTTTTGAGTTCGGGCCCCCCCCCCCCCCGAAAAAAATTTCTATATACGCCCCTGTAAGATTTACTTACATAGCTTATAAATTAAATGTTTATTATCATTTACATTAAAAATAGGCACAAAAAGATTTATCACCACGATCTTATTGCCGGAATAGAAACAGCTAAATTATACCCATGAGTGATTATATCATTTAAAAAAAATCTTTAAAATTTTTTTGGTTTAAACCTAGATTTCCGTAATTTTCATAAAAATAATGAAATAATTACATGTGTGAAACGCATGGATGTGCTATAACTTTATAAGTACACCTTTTGCATTAGTATCAGTATAACTAAACTAACTAATTCGCGGGTCGCCTTGGGGTGTTTGGAGGGTTGCGCGAATCAGAGGGAATTGGCTAAATTGCCGTCTATTCATTCACTCATTAAAGAAAGAAATTATTTTATTGATCATAATCTCAAAGAAATCAAAGTATTTTTATGTGAAAAGCACAATCTCGACACGTTGCCCCGAATAGCGAGAGAGAGAGAGAGAGAGAGAAAATGCCTCCCAAGAGGGGTCGGAGATGTCCTTTTATAACTTTTTTCCCAAGATCGTCTCGCATCTGTCGTAGAGCTCCTCGACGGGGATTCCCAGACGCTTAAATTTCGGTTTTACCCGAAAGCCTGCCTAATTATTCGAATTTCATTTTAAATAACAATTTTGATGTCTAATTCTCAAATTTGACCCTCAAAACGTGTATTTCCTTTGAAAAGATAAATTATTTTTTATTTTAGTTTGAACGGGAAAGTCGCTCGAGTGGTAGGCCTGGACGCTGCTCTTCCTCTTTACGATTTGGTCGGTTTGGAAGACAAACTGGATATCTCAGATGGCCAAGAGGTGATAGGCATCCATACCACTAAAACTTTGGGTACGCATGATCCATACGGAGATGCTGATTTCTACCCTAATGGAGGCTCCGATCAACCCGGATGTGGAGTCGATATCACAGGTACTAAAAACACGTCAGTCATCGTTACTAAATTACAATAATATGCTATTTAAATATAAGAGTAAAAAGACACTAGCCAGAAATTCGAAGTCACTCCCTTAGTCACCTAACTTCTATTCAAGCAACTAAATCAATTAGAGAGATTAACAGTGGCGCATCTTTTTCTATTACAATTATTTTTTTTAACCTCTGAAGTGCTGAAAGCTTTGTAGGAAATAAAAAGTAAAAATTGAATTGTTATAAAATTAAGGAGTTTACTTAAAAATTCACAAAATAATTACATATGATACATACATAGAATACATTTATTCATATATGCCTCCTGTAGCACGCGTGCCACAGGTTCGCCATCGCTGATATATTTAGATAATTCATGTAGACTATAGTATTGTGTATGGTGAAAAAATTAAATCATTATTTAGAAAGTGTTAAAAATTGGCAAATACTTTGAATAAATAATATTAAATAATAATAATAAATAAATTAGAGAATAAGCTTAGATAAAACAGCTGCCCACCAGCGCAGCTTTTTAAACTACTTGCTTTTCTTTTTTTTTACTACTTTTTACTACTTTGATAATATATTAACAGATATGTGTTAATAAATATTAGTTTTAAATATAGACCAATATATTGAACTTCAGGCATTCAATCGGCTCCCCCCCTCCAAATGTGTTTTTCTTCTTTTGAAGAAAGTCTATTTTCAATATTTGGCTGGGCTGTAAAATCTTTTTTCGAAATTGAGGTCCCATTGTAAAATATCCGAAAATATTTAAATATGTTTTAAAAGACCTTTAATATAACTTTTGTGTTTGGATATTATCTGAAAAGAATGAAAGAAAGTTAAAGCAAGGCGGCTAGAAAATTAGGCCTACTTATTTTTCTGTTAACTTGGCATTTGTTTGCAGGCGCATGCAGCCACAGCAGATCTCATGAATACTATGAAGAAAGTATTAGAGGAGGAAAATTTATCGCGCATCAATGTGCTAACATGGAACAACTCGAATCTAAACAATGTACTGGACCAACAGCTCTTATGGGAGAATTTACACCTGCTGGGTGAGTAAATAAACAAAAGGACTAAATTTATTTTGATCTAGATTAGAACTATTTATATAATGTAATGCTTTCTGAGATAAGCTGATGCAATTTATTACATTAACAAGTCAGCGCGAAGCGTAGAATTCGAAGTAAGGAGAAGACATCGGTGGGAAAATTTGAAAGATTTTCAATTTTGAAATTTTTTTATGCAGCTTATAGAGCTTTTTTAAATATTTTATAATGTGTGAGTTAGTGGCTGTAGATATGATAATGTTGGAGTTGCGGGGATGTAGCCAAGGAAGTTTAAACCAATGAAACACCAATGTGCTTATTAAAGCTTTTGTGGTTTGAATTATTATTACTAGGGGAATTTTTAATTAGAGACCAAATTTTTGTATTAAGTATTTATTAAAAATATAAATACTGTACAACGTTTCGACTGCTTCTATGTCCGTTACGTGCCTTTTTATATAAAACGACGTCAGTCAACATTTCCCTTGAAGCTGTATCTTTACAAAACCGACTTGGCCAAATGGCACATGTTCGATTCCATATACTCATGAAAATTCTTTAAACGACGGAAGATGGAAAAATAAAATTTTGCCGAAACGTCTCAACTCCAACATTATATTTTATAAGTTGTCAAAAAATTAGAGTTTTGAGAGAGAGAGAAATAGAAATATCATTTGATAGCTAGAGAGAACCGGCAATAAAATCTACTACACAAAAGGCTTCCAAAATTTACCCGGCCATGTAAATTTTCATGAAATTTATATATTACCAACATTTTATGTATTAATATAATTTATTTATACAAAATACAATGTTACTGGCTACAGTCCTATGCAACTTACAACCCCGTGCTATAATCTTACATCCGCACATTCACAATCAATATTTATTTTATTTTTCAGAACCAAGGGAATTTATTATCTGGAAACGAATGCAGAACCTCCTTATGCTAAAGGCTAATTTTTACTTTTTTTAAATAAATAATTAATTTGTAATTTGTATTATTTATTTCCTTACTCAACTATTTCCTTAAACAACTGGCATCAAACATTAAGACTCCAATCTGGCGAGTATTTGGATGGTGACCACCACGTCTTTTATAAAAGAAGATTCTGAGAAGTTCCGCCCTTGATGGACATATTTCATATTTACGTATAATAAAAATGTTTTTGAACACAGCAAACTAGGAGTGCGTGCTCGGCGAATTGTATCTGCTGTCCATCTCATCCCCCTTCCTCTCGACGGCCCCTCTTCCTCTTTAGGACAAGACTGCTGCTAAATTGTAATTTTAAATGAATTAGAAAAAAATATATTTTTCTCTTCACTTTAAGAAAATCATCTCAAATAACTTAGATGTAATTTGGTGAATAGTAAATAAATCATCAGAACAGACAATCAATACATTTTATTGATGGACATTGCTGTATAAATACTCGATTAAGTATACATGCATATTGTATTAACTGTCCTGAAGACGGGAGCGAAACGTCGACAATAATTAGATATAAAAACTCATTTATGGTAGCCTGGATTTATCTTGCTTCAAGACATTTAATATCAAAATAAAAACAAACCAATAAAGTTAAAAAAAAATTATTTTTAATGTAAAAATTTAAAAATTAATACTTAAAAATTTGATTTGTATTTATATTCTGGAAAACAAGTACAGAATGCGCCTTTAAATTACCGAAATTAAGAAAAAAATTGTGTGCTGTGCGACCAGTCACACCAGATCCCCCCCCCCCCCGAGAAACACCTCTGGATCCTCTCTTGCTTCGATGTCGAGATTTTGATGGATATACACGTTTTGAGGTCCCTGAATCCAAAAAAGTGGTTTTCGCGACATGGTCTGTGTGTCTGTGTTCAATTTAAAGCATGAAGGAATTGAGCAAGGAGGCTGAAATTTTATATTTTTGCCTTCGACGCCATTTTGTTTCTCCGTTGGGTGGTTGCCTATAGTCCAGGCGTTTCGCATTAATCTCTGCTATGCCTCCTAAACCAGCCAGGCAGCTAATTATTTATATTTTTACTTTCTCATATTATGTTTATAATCTTTAATTTTTTTTAACTAAAATATACGTTATATGTTAATATGAAATACTGGTATATACATTTTATAAGAATCGAATTTACGATTCTGATGGAAAATTTTCTAAGCAAAAATTATATAAAATAGAAGATATTCTTTATATATTGATGTATGAGCTTACTACAAAGGGGATAGAAGGGGGTGAAGGGAAAAATTCCCCCCTTCCTGAGAAAAATATTTCCCTTGGAAATTAAATTTTATTTTTAATATAAAATTTTAAAATTTAATACTTCAAAATTTGATTTGTATATATACATGTATTTTTACTTTCTCTTACCTATACTATAGCCTATATGTAGGCTAATATTGAGATTGTGTTGACGTTTGTCAACATTTTTAATTAAAGTTATTGTTTTGTGAAATAAAAACGACAAAGTTGCGTTGACATACAGGGCCGGCGCAAGCTATTCTGCCGCCCTAGGCAAGATATTTTTTTGCGCCCCCCCCAAAAAAAACTTTAAAAATTTAATTTGCCGCCCCTTCCTTAAAATTTTCCCTGATCTCAAAAATTTTTCTGCGAAATTTTTTTTTTTTTTTTCGCGGAACCAAAATTTTTTCCCGTGTGCCGCCTGCGGAACATTTTCTCTTGCGCGGAACCAAAATTTTTTTTTTATTTTTCCATTTTTGCCGCCCTCTCCAGGTTGCCGCCCTAGGCGGCCGCCTAGTTGGCCTAGTGGACGCGCCGCCCCTGTTGACATATCAAATCACATTTATTAGAAGTATATATATATATATATATGGGCAAACAAAAGACCCCTCTCAGTCCGAATCAACGAACACAAAAAATCGGTAACTAAAGGGACTGGTGTGACAGCGCTCTCACAACATGCTCACAATTTGGGCCACACATGGGACTTCAACAACGTTAGAATATTAATAACAGAAAAGACCGTAAAAAACGTGAATTTTTAGAAAAATGCCACATATACCTCAACATCGAAAGGGTGGTTAACCACCAAAGGGACTTGGAGGGGCTAAATTTACATTTTGTATCATTTTTTAAATAAATGTAAACAGCTTGCCTGTCATTGAGCATCGAGTTTTGCGCATTTTTCATCATTTATAAAGAATCCTTATGCGCATCTTCCTCTCTCCCCGCCTTCCTCTTTATATATGTTATTAAAATAAAAAGTCGTCTCATTCATTGCTGGTAATTTGCCTATTTTAAGAACTTCACTATGAGAATGGCAAGCATTTGTACAAACAGAGGCAAAAATATAGACGACATCCACCACCAAAACTATGTAAGCCAATTTTTGAATATTTTCTGTATGATAATTTTGTAATTTTATTTTATTTTATTTTATTTTATATTTTACATTGTATATATAGTCGCTGCACTGATGATGGGTGGCGTACTGCAACCCGAAATATTTGCAAATAAATAGTGTGTATGGTGGAAAAAGAGGCGCTGGTTTCCTTCTCCAACTTATTAATTTCAACTTCCAGCCCAAACTATCAACGAATTTATTAGAAGTAGTTATAGCATAGAATCAAGGGCGAATACGGGGGGGGTAAAGGGGGTAATTATCCCCCCCCCCGAGATTTGAATAAAATAGTTTTTTTCAAAAAACAATTTACTTTTAATGCAAAATTTTAAAAATTAATACTTAAAAATTTGATTTGTATTTATATTCTGGCAAACAAGTACAAAATGAGCCTTTAAATTACTGAAATTAAGAAAAAAATTGTGTGTTGTCACACCAAATTACCCCCCCCCCCTCCGAGAAACACCTCTGGATCCGCCCTTGCATAGAATACATATAGTTACAATGTTTAAATAATTGTGATAATTATAATTATTTTATTAGCCTCAGCAAGGTTTTAATGTTGTCATTTCTCTAGCTCCATCGTTGCCAAGCGTTGAATCATATTTCCTATAATTATTGCTTGTTTTCTCAAAAGTTTTGCGTTTACTTACACAGAAAAGGATGACATTTTTTTAACTACAACAGTGGATATTAATTAAATAACTATTAAAATTGAACTCTGTTGTAGCTTATTCCAAAACCGACATTATTATTGGGTAGGCAGTTGCCTACTAAAGCCGCCCCTGACAGAGGCGTACCGAGGCAGTTTGGGGCCTGGGGTGGCACTAGAAGAGGGGGCCTTATATTGAATTTTTTTTTTTGGGGGGTGCTCATCTTTAAATATCCTTCTCCTCCATACATAAAAATATTTTAAAAATACCGTATATCCCTGAACCCCAAGGGTCCCGGGACCTCTCGAAGAGAAATTTTCATTAAATTTTGATTTTTTAACTAAATTTTTCAGTTTTTATTTGAGCCCTGAGGGCCCCGGGGCCTCTTAAAGAGAAATTTTCATTAAATTTTGATTTTTTTTATGTAAATTTTTCGGTTTTTACTTGAGCCCTGAGGGCCCCGGGTCCTCGCAAGAGAAATTTTCAATAAATTTTGATTTTTTAACTAAATTTTTCGGTTTTTTATTTGAGCCCTGAGGGCCCCGGGGCCTCTCAAAGAGAAATTTTCTTTAAATTTTTATTTTTTAACTAAATGTTTTTTTTTTTTTTACTTGAGCCCTGAGGGCCCCGGGGCCTCTTAAAGAGAAATTTTCATTAATTTTTTTTTTTTATAAATATATTGGGGCCTATGCCGGCACGGGGCCTGGGGCGGACCGCCACCCCCCGGTACGCCACTGGCCCCTGACAAGCACAGATCACATCTTTTCATTACCGAAAGTAAGAGAAGTTCTATGTGTGTGACCAGTCACACCAGATTTTTTTTTAAATTAATGCCTTGGATTATTTAACCAATAGCAGAGCAGCATTGATGTCACGTGACACTATTGTTTCGTTTGTTCGACACTAGTTGCCGGCGTCGCCACCTTCAGTATGAGCTCCACGGTCAGTGAAGAAGCTTCCAAAAGAAATCCTCTCCGCTCGCTCCTGATTAACAAGCACCCGAGGATGCAATCTCGACAACTGATCCACGATGTCTTTTCTCCATGATTCTTTCCATTTTAAAAACGCCGACCTCCAACCTTATCTTCACTTTCCTAGGTATTTATTTTCCTTTTTAATCCTTTTCATTTTTATTACATAATCGTAAAAAGACCGACTCCTATGAATTAATTATAGAATGAAAATTATTTTGAATATGCTTTTTCGTTAAGTATTCTCATCTGGATCCAAAATAAAAAAATAATATCAAATTAAAAAGATAATTTAACATGAGTGTGAGTAAATAGATAATTTTTTTTTCATCAAAATTGATGGAGTTGATTCTAGAACCCTCTGCATATGAGAGTGTGGGGATAAGAGTAACTATGTTGTTTTCGTTCTCTTTCTCGGTGCGAAAGTAGCGCTCTACTTTATCTCTTTCTCGGCCATTCATGTGTTGTTGGTTGAGTGTCGTTCGATTTGTTCATCTTCAGAGATTTATATTTGTTTTGTATTATTAGATTTATTTTTATTCCTTTTTACAAGTCTAGTTTATTTTATATTTTGAACAATATTAGGTGAGATTTTTTAATTTATTATTCTTATTTTATTTTTAATGTCTAATTACATCTAAAAAAATTTCTATATTTTCTCTTAAATTTTTATGGATTCAAATAGGATTGAATTATATAAATTAAATACCTATATTTATGATCCCATAAGTATATTATAAAATCTGGTGTGATGACCGCACGGCACACAATTTTCTCTTACTTTTGGTAATCGAAACGCTACCGTTATAATAAACATACAAAATATTTCAATTTTACTCAAAAGTCTATAGGATTAAGAATTTGGGGAAATAATGAATCGAAGGGAGCGAATTTTTGAGAAAATTTCCCATGTTTAATCTTTATTTCTAATGTGCAGTGAGGGACAATTTAATATATCCCACGCAGGTGTTTTCTACTGGTGATTATTTCATTTTTTTTTTTATATTTTTTAATAGAAACTTTCATGGTTCAAACCTATAGAATTTCGAATAAAGATTTTCATTTTCTTTTCTAAAAACAATGAAATAATCACAATTAGAAAACGCAAGATAATAGGCCTGCTTAGAGCGATATTTTAGAACAAAATCGGCCAAAAAATACTAGTACTTTACTGATGAACTTTTTCAGTTTTTTTTTTCCGATTCTATCAAAATTAGCTCCAAAGATTTTGATTAAAATTCAATTATTTTTTTTGGATGCTCTTTAAAATGTATATTCTTATTTTGCCCTGAAAATTGTTTGAAGCACTCTTTACTCTTGTACTTAATAGAAAAACTAGGAGAAATGGTTGCCATGGTAACAAAATATAAATATTATATTTTTCTGTTTATAATTTTACTACACCGCCGAAAACTGAATATATCTCGACAAGCACAGACCAAACTTTCAATTATCGAAGGTAAGAGAAAATTGTGTACTGTGCGACCAGTTACACCATATCCAAATATGAGATTAAAATTTTGAAAAATAACCATGGTTTATTTCAAGCAGTCAACATTTTAAATACAATTGAAATATACAGAGCCTGTGGAAATTTTAAATGAACTTTTTTATTTATGAAATGGGTACTAGTGGTCGAGGTTGGAACTAAGGTGTTATCGAAAACTAAATATATCTCGACACAAAAAAATTTGCTCTGTGACCAGTCACACGAGATTTTTAGTAATATTATTTAAATCATTACAAATTATAATTTAATAATTTTTTCTTATTTTATATTAGATGATATTTTGAGGAGTTCCAAAGTGAATTCAAGTTTGAATGCCGCGTCTCTTTTCTAATCTCTGACGGGCGGGACGCTTGTTTCTTCCCTGCTCTCTTGACAGCTCGAACACGACTAATATTAAAACATCAATTTTTTAATGTTTCATTTTATTTGTTCGCACATATTAAGATGAGTGATTCATTTAAATATTTATTTAATGTGTTCAGAATGGAAATTTTCAAAGAATTCATCGATTTAAATAATATAATTAGGCTAACTCGTGTGTGGTCAGATTTCTTTGTCTGACTTTCAATGATCATACTCATCAAATTTTTAATAATTTAACCCTTCGAATACATTTCAATTTTCAATTATATTTAGTTATATTATTTATTCCATTTGTTATTAATATTTCCTTTAATACTGTCAACATTTCTACATTTACTTCTATTTTTAATCAATTAAATTCCTTTCTAAATTTTTCATTTCAAATTAAAATAATTTTTGGCCCTATTTTAAATATAAATAAAATAAATTTCTTATTCTAAAAACTATTAGCCCTATATTATTTTTGCTCTTAAATTTTTTGTTCAATGATAACAATTCTTTAAAAATCATATATGATTTATTGAAAATTTCACTTGTTTCAACAAATAAATTATTTAAATAGATAGTCCTATTTTAAATAATAAAAAAATCATTTAATCCCAACCTGTCAAATTAAAACATTTTCCTTTCTATATATAAATATAATTTAATATATTTTTCTTTATTTTTATTTAGATGTAATATCAAAAGGCTCTCCTTCTGATCAGATTTGGAAATTTTTAGTTTAATATATTTTTCTTTATTTTTATTTAGATGTAATATCAAAAGGCGGTAGATATGTAGAGCTACTTTTCATCTTTAATATATACACAAGATAATATTATTTTCATTATTTCAGATTTATTTTTTAATTTTCATATTAGTTTAAATAAATACTAAAATAAATACTTGCCATTTTGTATATATATTATTTAAATTAGTTTTTGATATAGATATATATATATATTATCTTATGTATCGTGTTTACTTTTATATAATGAATTGTCATATTGCAATATCTAAAAGGAAAAAAATATTTTAATAAATACCGTAGATATGAAAATGATAAATGTTTTGTTGCTGTCATCTTCAAATTTCCAAATCTGATCAGAAGGAGAGCCTTTTGATATTACATCTAAATAAAAATAAAGAAAAATATATTAAATTATATTTATATATAGAAAGGAAAATGTTTTAATTTGACAGGTTGGGATTAAATGATTTTTTTATTATTTAAAATAGGACTATCTATTTAAATAATTTATTTGTTGAAACAAGTAATGAAATTTTCAATAAATCATATATGATTTTTAAAGAATTGTTATCATTGAACAAAAAATTTAAGAGCAAGTTGTGAAGTTTTATTAAACTATGAATAAATGTTTGAAGTTTTAAAAGAATTATAATATATTAAATAACAAAAATAATATAGGGCTAATAGTTTTTAGAATAAGAAATTTATTTTATTTATATTTAAAATAGGGCCAAAAATTATTTTAATTTGAAATGAAAAATTTAGAAAGGAATTTAATTGATTAAAAATAGAAGTAAATGTAGAAATGTTGACAGTATTAAAGGAAATATTAATAACAAATGGAATAAATAATATAACTAAATATAATTGAAAATTGAAATGTATTCGAAGGGTTAAATTATTAAAAATTTGATGAGTATGATCATTGAAAGTCAGACAAAGAAATCTGACCACACACGAGTTAGCCTAATTATATTATTTAAATCGATGAATTCTTTGAAAATGTCCATTCTGAACACATTAAATAAATATTTAAATGAATCACTCATCTTAATATGTGCGAACAAATAAAATGAAACATTAAAAAATTGATGTTTTAATATTAGTCGTGTTCGAGCTGTCAAGAGAGCAGGGAAGAAACAAGCGTCCCGCCCGTCAGAGATTAGAAAAGAGACGCGGCATTCAAACTTGAATTCACTTTGGAACTCCTCAAAATATCATCTAATATAAAATAAGAAAAAATTATTAAATTATAATTTGTAATGATTTAAATAATATTACTAAAAATCGATAACACCTTAGTTCCAACCTCGACCACTAGCACCCATTTCATAAATAAAAAAGTTGATTTAAGGTGCGCGTCTCGAAAAGTCGTTAAAAAGCTTTTGACTACCGAGTTCCTCTAGGCGGCAAGAGATGGCGTTAGTGTTCCCCATAGGAAAACAAGGGACAAATTGCATTTCATTCTAGACTTTCCAGCTAATTAATTAAAGGCAAAAAATTAATTATTTTTTAACACAATGATTACTAATTTAATTGTCTACAACTTATAGAGCTCCTTTTTTTAAAATATCTTTTATTTAATGCGATTAATCTAAAAAAATTTTTTTTTTTTTCGAAAATCAAAAAAAGGGCTTCTATAAGTTGTAGATATTTTAAATAGCTTTAATTTAAAAAAAATTTGAGGTCGATAGCTTCTAAATTGTGGCCGCTGGAAAGTCCCAAATTTAGCACCCCGAGACGCGCACCTTAAAATTTCCACAGGCTCTGTATATTTCAATTGTATTTAAAATGTTGACTGCTTGAAATAAACCATGGTTATTTTTCAAAATTTTAATCTCATATTTGGATATGGTGTAACTGGTCGCACAGTACACAATTTTCTCTTACCTTCGATAATTGAAAGTTTGGTCTGTGCTTGTCGACATATATTCAGTTTTCGGCGTTGTAGTAAAATTATAAACAGAAAAATATAATATTTATATTTTGTTACCATGGCAACCATTTCTCCTAGTTTTTCTATTAAGTACAAGAGTAAAGAGTGCTTCAAACAATTTTCAGGGCAAAATGAGAATATACATTTTAAAGAGCATCTAAAAAAATAATTTAGCGAAAATTCACAAAATAAGGTCTTTGTAAAAAAAAGGACCTTCTACATTTAACGACAAAAATCTCAAATATATTCATCATTTTCACAGTTTCAAGTGGACGAAGCGACTGCTTAACTACATAGTGGTAGAAGGTTAAATCTTTATTTACGCTTCTTTCCTGTTGAGCCCAACATTATACAGAGCCAGGAGAGTGGGAATCCACTTTAGCGGGAGGGGTCCGATTTTGGGCACTTTTCTCTATTAATTATTTCAATAAAGTTAATGCATCAAATTTTTCAAAAAAGTATAGTGGTATTTGTTTATAATAAAATATTTATTCTATATATTAATGTCAAACAAGGAGAGTTTTTCGGGGAGGGGGGGGGTCCTGGTGTGATTGGTCGCACAGCACACAACTTTCTCTTACTTTGGGTAATTTAAAGTTGCATTCTGTCCTTGTTTACCCAATTTTTTGTGTCGAAATAAATTTGAACACACATCCCTAAAGACCATTTTGAGGGACCCACTTTTTTGGAATAAATACAGTCTCAATATTAGCCTGAATATAGGCTACAACATAGGTAAGAGAAAGTAAAAATACATGTATATATACAAATCAAATTTTCAAGTATTAAATTTTAAAATTTTACATTAAAAATAAAATTTAATTTCCAAGGGAAATATTTTCTCGAGGAGGGAGGGAATTTTTCCCTTCACCCCCTTCTATTCCCTTTGTAGTAAGCAACCATACATATTCAATATATAAAGAATATCTTCTATTTTGTATAGATTTTGCTTAGAAAATTTTCCATCCGAATCGTAAATTCGATTCTTATAAATTGCATATACCAGTATTTCATATTAACATATAACATATATTTTAGTTAAAAAAATTAAAGATTATAAAAATAATATGAGAAAGTAAAAATATAAATAATTGGCTGCCTGGCTGATTTAGGAGGCATAGCAGAGATTAATGCGAAACGCCTGGACTATAGGCAACCACCCAACGGAGAAACAAAATGGCGTCGAAGGCAAAAATATAAAATTTCAACCTCCTTGCTCAATTCCTTCATGCTTTAAATTGAACACAGACACACAGACCATGTCGCGAAAACGACTTTTTTGGATTCAGGGACCTCAAAACGTGTATATCCATCAAAATCTCGACTTCGAAGGAATCCAATACTTTCTCTCTATATATTAATATATATAGGTAAGAGAAAATAAAAATATAATTTATATACATCGGCGGTTTCCATTCGGGGAGGGGAGGCGCTGATTATTGCCAGGGAATAAACCAAAGCCAAAATCTTATTATTCAGTTAAATCTATTTCTTTTTATTTTTTTTTTTTATAATAAAGCCTTTTTTTTACAATTTGTCACTATTAATATATCTATTAAAAAAATACAAAAATAAGCGGAAAATGTTTTTTTTTCGGAGTAGCATAAAAGCAAAAGTAGTCTATAGAATTTGAAGATCGCTGCTGATATACATGGTTTATTAAACAAATAAAAATTAGAGATCGAAATATAGTGTTATTATTTTAAAAACTGTTAGAAATTAAAAGGATATTTTATATAGGCACCGACCGAAGTTTCGCTTTCGCTTACGGTTTCGGCCAAAAGCCAGCCGAAACTTCGGCTTCGGCGAAACCTGACTTTGAAAAGATGGGATGAGACTCACTCGTATAGGACCTACTAAAAAAAATGGGAAAATGATTTTAACGCAAGCGGCAAAAATTTTCCGGAGTGTGGAAAAATTTAGCTTTGCTAAAAAAAGGTCAAATGATTTAGACGAAAGGAAAAAAAATTTCGTTTTGCCTAGGGGAAAAAAAAGGAAGGGTGCCCCTAGTGTGGAATGATATCCCAAAAGGTTGGGAAACACTGCTCTAGAGCATGAATTTATGGTGGCCCCACAGTCGATTCCTGGTTGCGCCACTGTCACAAAGGCGGAGATTTGCGTTTGTTTTATGAGTACTAGAAATAAAACCAATATTACCGTGTTCGAGTATCTAAGATATTTTAGTAAAATTTAGAAATTTTTCGCTCATATCCTCTTAAACTGCCCTCCGTTTTTCGATCATCTTAATGACGACAGTCTGCAAAAAATACTGAAGTTATATTAAATAGAGTATAAGCAGTCCAATTACCCCATGCCCATCTATGCATTTTGTGATTTGAAATCAATAATTAGCATTTATAAATATTTGTTAGTGTAAACAAACAATATTCTAATAGGTATGTATTTTGTTTTTCAAGGCTTAAGTTAAAGTTTTGTTTTCACGTAGATAACATTATAACACTGATAAATAAATACAGTATATTCAAATTTGTTTCTTTCAATACTATTATTATAACTTGGCTTTTAAATAATAATATGGTAAATAAATGTCCCGCTGCATTGCTGTGCTTAGGAGACCATAATTCCGTTAACTTCGTTCTTAATCTATAAATAAACTTGATTATAAATAAATGATTGATAATTATTAATATTTTGTTTTTTACAATTTTTACCGTCTGACTCATAGAAGAGAAAAGTACCGGTAATGTAATGATACCAAAATATGACATTGCGTGATTTTGATGGATGAACATGAATTATGGTCTTTACGAAGATGATTTCATTATTTTCACGCTTGTCTCTCTCTCTTTTAGTCAGTGTGTGTGTGTCTGGGCAATTTTACTCATTTTGCTTCACAATTACGTCCTTTATTTATTTACTTAATTGCAACAACTTTAGATTCATATTATCAAATTTTATTTAACATGCTCTGCCTGTATTTTTATATAAATCCTTCTCTGATCTGAAATTTTGTATCAAGACTCAGTTCCAATTTTATTAAAATCCGACCCACTTATAAGAGAACTTCTGAAGTTGGAACCTGAAAAATTCAATTAAACTATTACTTAAATTTAAGGATTGCGGTGTGGGTTTCAAGTGAAACATTTTGAACAAAGGTTGTATTTATGCGAGTTTCACGAGGGTATATATCGACTCTGAACATCAGAAGCCTCTGAGCCACTGGTCAAAGGCAAATGCATTTTAAAAAATATTTTATGCATATTATCTATAATTTTTTTTAATTCATTAGTGTTTGAAATAATAAAATTTCATAATTCGGATTTATTTATATTATGTAAAATTTTAAAATTAATCTTTTATTTTCTTTTATTTATTTATTTATTTATTTATCATTTCGCATATTTTTTGATTGTTGAGGCCTTTTAAGAAGAAAATCTGATGCCTTTGTTCTTGGCTGTCACCCATCCAAGGTTCAGCACTGGTTGCCCTTGCTTGTTATTTAAGATCTTGGTGGCTGTTGCTCCCTCCGAAAAGCCAAGCCAACTAGCTTAAAACGAATATATTAGTAAAACTTGATGTTCTCTTGCATTATTGTTATTATTATACTGTATGTTATGTGTTTATATATAAGACGCACGTCTTTGCTGAGTCCTTTTCTTACTTTGCATTCTTTGGTAAACAACATTTCCATTCATGTTAACAAGGCCGTTCGTCTCGAGGAAGGGATAAGACTAAAAACCCGTGCAAGAAACGTAAAATATGTGATAATAATAATAATATAGAACTTGATAATAAGACAACATCAACAATCGAAAGCCATTTCAGGAATCGTCACTCCAAGCCATATTCTGAGCTGTTTATAAGAAAAGGAAGATATGAATTATGACAGAATTTTAATGGAATTTTATTCAGGGTCGCAGACAGAGGGGAGGGAGGGGGGGGCAGGAACCTC